>JAUZNJ010032880.1:0-13458 GCA_034780135.1 Jordanella pulchra
GATAGATAGATAGATAGATAGATAGATAGATAGATAGATAGATAGATAGATAGATAGATAGATAGATAGATTTTCTCCTATAAAAATATGAAAAGTAACTTATATATTACAATTGTTTTTAATGTGAAAGTGAGGAAATCCTCCCCTCTAGAGGCTGAAAAGTGTAATCACACTAAGCGTTGTCAATCATATTTTTGTGGGGCAATGGGAAGTGTGTTGTTATTTCAGGTGTGGATCACTGTGTTTTTATTATATTTTATTTCACTTATGCAATGGATTTTTTTTTTATTTCTTCACCTTTGGCTGCTTCCCTGTTCTTTTACAGTTCTCCTATAGTTCTCCTGCATACAGTATGTCACTAAATCTAATCGTAAAAAAACGTTCTGATTAAGGTCCTGTCTTCCTGCTAGTCCCCTCTAACTGTCACTCTCGTTTCCCTCATGGGCGCTAAAGTCCACCAGCAGCAGAGTGATAGAATCCACAACAATATCTACATAGGTAAACAATATGATGGAACAATATCTGCACAGTCTATTTATGTCAAAATAAGACAGACAACCAGTATAACACTAAAAAACACAATGCACTTTAACTGCAATTCAATGTAACCCTTTTAAAGAGGATCTAGTTTTCCATGAAATTCTTTAATCTTGTTTTAGGGAGTTACAGTATGTATGGTGTATATTGAGTAGTAGTTTGGAATATTAAAAACAAAATTCAATTTTCATTTAATTTTATCTTGTTCAAGATGTTACTTCTGCTCTTTAGCAGAAAGCAGTGGCAATTCAAGTAGTCCCTATTTAGTTACTGAAGAAAGCACATGGTTTGGTTAGATCAAGACCAAAACCTCCTGCCACAAAAACAGCTCATCGCTGACAATTTTCCATAAGAAAATATTAAGAATGTCTTAGCGCATATTAATAATAATATTTAATTGCACTAAAAACTATAGTTATTGTTTTAAGATTTGCCATCAAGTTCCTCCTCTGCAACAAGTTTAACAATTTTCTTGTCTTTTCTCATAACATTTCAAGATACCTTGCATTTTTCATTTCGTATTATATATTCTCTGTATGGTTGTATATACATATAGCGCCTTACCACTAAAAGAAATTTCTTGCCCATGTTAAACACTACTTTGGCAATAGAATTTTCATTGATTCTGAAATACATACACCTCATGCTGCTCTTTGTTACTTCCATATTTTTATCTTAGTGTATATATTAGTCTTTTTTATTGCATGCCTTATAGCCACAGTGTTTAGATATTTTTTATTATTTTATTTATCCTATATTATCTGTTATATGTTTCATTATATGTTCATTATCTGTTTTATGTTGCACGATTGTACCATAAAAAATTCTTAGTTTGTGAACTCCTTCACTAACAATGGCAATAAACCTTATTCTGATTCTGATTCTGAAAGGGTGCCACTCAAAACATGGCGGGGATGTTGACGTAAGACCCTTCAGCTTACGCAGGATCTCAATATTTTTGCGGTGCTCCGCCCTCGGAAACAAGATAGAGTGTCATGTGACTTTAGCTTCTGGTTTAGCATGTAGAGATCTGAGTTATAAAATCCATAAAGGAGGTAGGTGGAATATTTTACAGCAATGTTTGTTTTATTTTTTGTTGTTGTTTTATTTTAGTGCTAAAGTACCGACATACCTGCGGTTTATGCAGCTGTCGGTTGCTGAACTTAACGATCAAACGATCTGGCTTCCATGTTAGCTTATTTTTATTTCACATTAAAACTACACCAGATGAGGCATATTCTTTCTCTACTGTTGAAAGATTCACCTATTAAACTGTGTTTCTAACTACAGAGTTATCAATAAGGAGATACAAAAGCAAAATGGCAGATGTGAGTATGGTTTACTCTTTTGTATTTGCAATGAGAACTACCCTAATTTTAATTCCCCTCAATTTGTTGTGAATAAGTTTGTTACGTATATGAGATGAAAGAAAGCTACCTATAATATTGATAACCTTGATTTATTTTGGTGTTTTTTGAGTGTTTGCTTCTGTGTACATGAATCACGAGGATCGGTCACGAGTGTCATAATGGTTTTTAAGATGATCAAATCAATTTTGCTAAATAATGACCATCATTCCAATTTTTATTTAAGTAACAGTTCTTTTAACACCCATTCAAAACCAAACCCCTGCATTATTTCCTACCAAAATATCTAGGTAGGGTTATATAAAAACCACTTCATCTGAAAAGGAGATATAGCTTTAAAATGGACGCATTCTAAAAAGTTGAGATTTTCCTTCATTTATAACAATTTTTACCCTAAAACACCATATAAGAAACGTTTTCCATTTTCTCAAGACACTCTTAAGTTTGCTTACTGATCTAACTTTCTAGTGGTTAGTTTGTTGTAGTTTTCAATGATGTCCCTTACAGATATTTGCAACAGCATTTAATGTTTGTCCCTCAGTTCAGATGATACTGACAACAGTCCGAAGTGAAGTGATGGTTTTAGACTTTGCAAAGTGTGAAAACTACAATTCAAAACCTTTTAAGGCATGTTTTCTCATAAAGGTGTATTTATACAGCAGTCATTTTTGCTATTAAATAGCAGTCCCACTATGAATGCTAATGTAATATTCATGCTTGAGTCTCACAACGGTAGATGTCTATGTCTAACATCTAACATGGGGGGGGGGTTTACTAAATATGAATGGTTAAAGAAGTAAATGAAAGAAAGACAGGGAAATGTGTGTTAGTACATGTGAATAGCGGCTGTCGAGCTCTAATCTACTTTTATAGGAAACAGCAAGGAAGCATAGTTACTTCAATAAGTTTATTTCTGTTTAGCTACAATATAATTTGAGTCTTGACTCCAATTCTCTGATCTATCAGGGGTTTTAGTAGGACTGGGTGATACGGTCCTAAAATCTTTTCACAATAGTTTGTGGTATTATCATGATAATGATAAAATAATGATCGTAACACTCTTTAATGATTCTTTGAAGTCGTTCTTAGGTAGCTGTAGGTGTAAATAAATGCCACAGCCATCCTAGCTGCACAACCAAAAACGCTACTGTTGAACATAAATACACATTTTAAAATAGGACACCATTTATATAGAGGTGTCATTTATATCACTAAACATCCCATAGTAACCGCATTTAAGCTTTGTCTTTGAATTTAGCGATGAAAAAACAAAAAGAAGAAACATTTTTTTTTAAAAATCTCAATTCACTTGTTTGTTGCTTTTTGTCATCACAAATTGCAATTTCTTGTTTAGATGATAAATCAAAACTGTTATCAAGATAACAGATATGATAAACGGCCACCCCTAGCTTTTAGGTACCCCCAGAGAAACAACAGATAAATGTTCCCTTGTTCCAAATTAAGAAGGATCTTATTTCTACACCCTTGATCAGAATTCGAAATTGAAACTTGTTTTTTTCTGGTACATTGACGTACTTACAGAGAAGCCTAGTAACTAGAAAGGAATAGATTAGATCAAGACTTTTTGACAGGACTGTCACCTAAAGCTGTGAAAAAACAAGTTGATATGTCTTTTGCATACGAAGCTAAAATCGTTAACATAGTAGATGTACCGAGATGTTTAGCACTGCTTTGAATTCATTAACTGGGATTAGATGCAACAAGTGATCAACCATTTTTATTTTCTCCAGGATTTAAAGAGATATCTGTATAAACAGCTCCAAAGGTTGGTGTTGAAGTATCACAGCTATCCATGTCCCGGTTTTCTGTTGTTTTGTTTAATCAGCCATTTGTCCTCCTCAGTGTTGAAGGTCTTCATGCTGTTGTGGTCACAGACAGAGATGGAGTCCCTGTAATCAAAGGTAAGACTGAGGATCCTGGGACTTTTCTTTGAAATAGATTTTTTTTTTCTCTTGGTTTGATTTTGTTGATGTTACACAACAAACCATTAAAGGAGCAACAAGTGAAATTTCATCAGTAAGCGGGGCTGTTGAACACTGTCTGTAGACACCAGTCCAGCGGCCAAATTCCACTGAAAAAGATACCTTTAAATCTTCACATTACAATGTTTTTTTTTTTACTTCTTTCTGTTACATAATTATCACTTATTGCTCCTTTAAACAAATTCTATTATTTCTTCAGATACATTTTGAAATGAATAAATGACTAAATTTGTAAGCGTTTCTAAATCCCCCTCATGGCTACTGTCTCCTTTCAGTTGCTAATGATAACGCCCCGGTCCATGCCCTGAGACCCGGCTTCCTGTCCACCTTTGCTCTTGCCACGGATCAGGGCAGCAAGCTTGGCCTCTCAAAGAACAAGAGCATCATCTGCTACTACAACTCCTACCAGGTCAGCTAATGTGGAATATTTAGGACTCTTGTTTTATCTGTTCCATCGTATCTTATTTCTTTTGTTCCTGAAAGTTTCATCCTTACATTGACATTAACAAGTATTGGTTTAGAAACCAAAGTTTGAAAGAAATTAGTATTTTTAAATGAGTTATTAAAAGAAAATTGTAAGATGAATAAAGTCAGAGAGAATTAGACTACTGAGTTATTGTTGTTTGAAGATACTCGTAGTTCTTTAACCATAAGACAGAGTTTATTTCTTAAGACTCTTATAGAAATCAAATTGTAAAGCTTTTACCAAGACCAGTGAGTTTTTTTGTTTTGTTTTTTTTTTTTTGTCAACAAAGAGAAGCAATCACCAGAGTCTCTATAGCAGGATTCAACCGTTACAAATGCTTGGATTTCTCTCATGTATTTTTTTTTTTTCGTAAAGTGCTTAAGTATTTGGAGAAAGCATGTTTTGTTGACTCGTAATCTTCATTTTCTTTTTTTTTTACTGACTTAACACTTATTTTTATTATTTATTTTTTTTTTTTGCAATTTTAAAAGTTTTGATTCATTCCTACCATTAGAGGCTGAGATTTCCTGCAATTACTAACCATGTAGTTTATAATATTAGAAAGGTTTTCTATTTATTCCTTTTTTTAGTCCATTTTGACACGATGGCATCATATAGTTGCTGCAGACCACGTGTCAGAGGAGCTCTACTGGATTAAATGGAGGATGAATTAATATTCTGAAATGTTTGTGTTGAACAGATTGTGCAGTTTAATCGCCTTCCTCTGGTCATCAGCTTCATTGCCAGCAGTAATGCCAACACAGGTAACATAAGTTTTCAAACATTGATAAGTTTAATAAGTTTTGGCATAACGAATGTAAGAAGTCATATCTATGAGGGATTTATCTTATCACCTTTTTTAAACGTACATAAATACCCTGCAGATAGAATATAGCAATGTTCAACTTTTTAACTATACTGATAAGATGGTATAGCAAATACCACAGCAGTGGTTATGAGGCAGTGGTGCAGGATGTAGATCTGTTGCTGTTCGGTCTGTTATTTCTTCACCAACCATTTGTGGTGGTCGGGAGCTTCAACAAGTCATTGATGACAGGCTTAATGTCTCTTCTATAAGAAAGTCAGTCAAAAACAGTGATCAGGAAGTTCAGGGGTTTTGGAGTGAGCTCACAGAATATTTTAAAAAAAGTCTTTGTCAGTTTCATTGAAAGCGTTCTGGTTTTCAATATGACTTTGTGGTTTTTGTACCTCACAATGGTAGATAAAAAAAAAAAAAACCTAACAAACAAGCTGCACATATTTATAAAAGCAAACAGGAAAACAAACATCACTGGAAGTTGTTTCCCAGAGAACAGTGAGCAGAACAGCAGGGTTTATTATCAGAGATGTGGAGAATCCTTTATCTGGTGATTTTAGGCCGGAAGCTTTAGCAACAAAGGTGTTCGTTTGTGCATTATTCAAAAGAACAAGAGCTATAAGGCCTCAGAAAGGAGTGTAGAATTTGGAAATAGTTGTTTTGGTCATGACCTTATTGTACTTGTATTTTTATATTCTATGCTTTATTATGATGTAATACGTTTTACTTGTGAAGATGAACCAGTGATAAATTTCCACTGACTTGGACCTTAAAATGAATCTTATCTGTTCCTTGCGGGTGAGAAAAACAAAACTCTAAAGTTTTGTATTTGTCCTCAGGTCTCATCATGGGTCTGGAGAAGGAGTTGGCTCCACTAATAGAGGATCTGAGGCAGGTGGTGGAGGTGACATGAGTCTCTGTTCAACAAATTACTTCAAACTCCCCATATTCCTATCTTTTTGTTAAGCTGTTTGTGCCATGTTGGGAAGACATGTCTGCAGATTCTCATGATTTGAATTGTGAATCAGTTTATTAGACTTCTTGCTTTGTTCGCCTTGGTTTCATTTTTCTTCTATTGGGTAAAAGTCTAAATAAATATTTACATTTTGACAACTGAAGGGAGTTAGTCTGTTTTTTTTTTACTCTTTGTCGGCATAGCACCATGAACTGAAGTAACGTGAAGAAAATGGACAAAATAGCTTGGCGAAATCCTGAGACTTATGAGAGCAGATGGAAAACAACTTCTAGGAGTTACGTTCACCAGTGTCAGACTCACCTTATGTTTACTTTTTCTTTCTTTCACATCTGGTGTTTGCGTTCATCACTGTTTACCAAATATTCAGGTGCCATGCATGTTTTACACTCGGGATAGCAGCAGTAATCAGGTTAACATGTCACAATCCAACACAGTATATCTCACTGAGATAATTTCATGCAATAGTTCAATTGTATCATTAGTTACATTCAGCAGTAATGCTTCAGTGCTACTATGAGCTCTAAAACCTAAAACCTTTCTTAAGAATTTTGGATACACAAAGGATTAGATCAATGTCTATAATTGATCAAGTCATTTAAATCAAGAAGTTTCCCAAGTCAAGGTTTAATTACAGCTAATTTAAAACCCTATGATACCTATCCCTGTATTAGAGATAGATTAATTATATCGAAAATGGAGGTGAAACTCAGAGGGAATACTTACTACTTAAATAATTATGGTTACCTCCAATGCTGCCTCACTTACCAAGGATTAATTAATTACACTGCTCAAAAAATGAAGGGAACACTCAAGTAAGACTTCCTAGATCTGAAATAATAAAATATATTCATTTATTTCTTTGTTCTGTACAAAGTTGAATGTGCTGACAGCAAAATCACACACAAAAAAATTAATTGAATTCAAATTTATTAACCAATTTAGGGCCTGGATTTGGAGTCACACACAAAATGAAAGTGGAAAAACACTACAGGCTGGAAATGCTCCTGATGAGGAGGCGGATGGTCTCCCAAGGAATCTGTTATACCTGGACCAAAGTATCCGTCAACTCTTGGACAGTCTGTGGTGAAACATGACATTGGTGGATGGATCGACACACGATGTCCCAGATGGGCTCAATCAGATTCATGTCTGGGAAACTGGCGGGCCGGTCTATAGCTTCAATGCCTTTGTCTCGCAGGAACTGCTGACACAATCCAGTCACATGATGTCTAGCATCGTCCTGCTTTAGGAAGAACCCAGGACCAACCACACAAGCAAATGGTCTCAGAGGGTCTGAGCATCTCATCTTAATTAAATAAATAAAAAAGTGAAAAATAAAAGCTGGAACAAAAGAACAAAATATTACAACTGGTCTTTTAAGTAAGAATAACGTCAGAGGTACCACAAACATTATGACTATTATTAATCAGTTTCTTTTCATAGGTTTTTATTTGATCTATCATACCTCTTTCCAACTCACTGAAAAAAAAAAAAAAAACGCTTAAACTCGGGAACAACTGGTTTTTAGTAGCAGCAGGAAAAGCCAACTGACCCGTTTAAACCAGGTAAAAAGACTCGGCCCGGGTTAGCAGAGTCGACCCACTAATTTAGTGCAATGTACAGCCTTCAATACAAAGCAGCAGTCAGGTCTGATCTAATAAGCTGCAGCAACTCTTTTTACATTCGATAAAAGAGCGAAACAGAGGCTAGCTTGCCAGCAGGGGGTCAGACTCTTGCCAGAAGGAAGGGAGCCAAATACCAATCGATCCACGTTAGAAAAACCCAAGTTAACCCGCTAATTTCAGTGCGAAAGAGGCTTCAGTTGGATACATGTCTTTTTATTACTGTAATGTTCTTCTAAAATCACCCTTTTCATCGTCTATTGAACATTATAATTCCATGGTTGAGTTTTCTAAAAGCTACAAGTCAAACAGTCAAATCCAGCCAATCCCAACCTCTGGGTGTCCTGCAAAACTGAGTGCATTAGAAATTCATATCATAAGTAAAAAATAAGAAAAAGTTCATTATTTACATACATTTGAGTTTTTAAATATGCTTTTCTTCTGTTCATTGCTGCTCTTCACACCACTTAGTCCATAAACTTTTGAGAATTGTTGATGCCTAAAGGCAGTTTACTGAAAACTGATCACATGTTGAGAAACATATTCCAGATCTGCTTCATTCCTTCACGTATTGTGGCATCTGTCAGAGGTTGGAACAGTTTTCCTTTGCCTCCATGGATGATTGTCATCGTCCTTTTCTCATCTGTGACTGCAAACAAAAACAAAGACCGCAGAAGCTGATTTGAGAGTCTTGGTGTTAAAAAAAACAAAAAACAGTCACGGTTTGGAGCATTTTGCTCATTCTCCTCTTTTTTGTTTTTCTACAGATTGTGTCACATTTTCCTTTGTGGCTGTAAAACAGCAAAGAAGAGGATTAGCAAGTGAGGAAATCTCCTTATTTCAGTAATAAGGAAGTGGGTTTATGTTACATAACCATTCACTGTTTTAAGACCCAAATGCAATGTTGTAATGGTCAACTTTCCCAGCTACTTAATCTTGGTCATTCCCTTTGTCTTATAAAACACATCTGGACTGGTAAATATCTAACCCTTCTTAGAGTACATGAGAGATTTCCAAAAGTTGTAAGGAGTACACATTTTTTCCCCTAGTTTTTAGAAAGGCTATAATTTTTTGTGTTGTTTATTTGTGTGTGTGTGTTTTACAGGAATCAGTTATTTCTTCTATGGGTTTCAGTTGCACTGCAGATTAAATCAGCTATTTGAATCAGTCTGATGAAACTAACCAGTTTCCACTGGAGGATCTTAATCCATTCGTCTGCCTCAACTCCAGTCTTTGCACAGAGGTAAAAGGTTCGCTCGGGAAACACCAGACTGTGGACACAGAAACATGAAAGGCTACTTAAAAGGACAACATTTGTGTTCAATAAAAAGAAAACGCTTTGCTTCAATCTAAAAATAATACATTTAGGAATTAATAGAATTAGAAAGCTGCAGTTTGTTTCTTTCTAAAGTATTTAGTCCGTTTATAACTTCTGCCTTGATTTTTTTTTTTTTGCCTCTATCTAAATATTGCTTTATGGTTTTTATGCATTCTCCCATCTTCCTCTTTCAATTGTCTGCTTATCTTCTATTCTAATAACTTCCTCTTAATGCTTTGGTTTTTGTTGTCACTTATTTCCCAGTCTAACTTTTCCTCTTATTTTTTCCCTTATTTTTGAGATTTTCTCTGTGACAGATTATTTTATTCTGCTGACGGTGAGAAGACAAAACAAATCGAAACCTTCCCTTCCTGTTTGGATGGATTGATGGAATGTGAAGTTATTTATATTACACTACCTACAACTCTTGTTTCCTCCACTGAAGCCTCAAACTTCTGTCTTTTTTTTAATGCAGAAATGTCAAACTTTTCAGCTTTGGGGAAGTACAGCTCAAAAAACTGTGTTGCAGTGTTTTGATCTGAGATGGGGTTTAGTTACAGTAGATATTTTAGGAGTTGAAATGTGAGTAAAAGTGGGAAATCAGGACAAACTTATGGCAGGAAGGAGAGTCAAAAGAAGGAAGCATTTATTTATTTTCCATAAGAACCTTCAACAGTATGGGTATATTCCCTTTTGTTATGTAAAACAAAGACAGAAATTGTGACAAAGTAAAAGCTGCTGGCTCACAGTTCTCTAAAGTTTTATATGGTGTGTAAAGGCTTCTAGTTTGCTCCCCAAATTATATCTTGCCATATGTTGGCACTTGATTCTATAGAGGCATGAGAGAGTGTCTTTGTACTCATGAGTGAAGAATTTTGCAACAGCTAGAGATAATTACCAACTTTGAAAGTCACACACCAGAAGCAGTTGACTTTGTCCTGAGAATAATCGAACTGGACTGCAGAACAGGATCTTAAATCCAACGTACGAATAGGCTCCTCGCACTGCAACAAGGAAATAAGTAACTGATTACATGCAAACAGGAATACATTAACTAATAGATTGGATAAACTTTTATTTAAGGTGTTTGCTCCAATGTTCAAGAACCTCACCGTTTTATCTTTAAAGTACTTAAGTTCATATCTGTGGAGTGTGAACCATCTTTGCTTCCAGCTCTGCAAAAAAATAATAATAAAAATCTTTATATTTAAACACAATGTTTGTTGTTTAGAAATTTTGATTTCAGAATCATGATTGCAGACTGCCAGACAATAATCGGCTGAATAATCTGATATGTATGTGAAGGTAGGACTCTTCTAAGGTTCTTACCCTCACAATTGCTCCTTGTTTCACCAGATAGCCCTCCTTAGTGCCCAGCTGCAATGACATACTGCATCAGTGGAAAGGCATGAAGACATTTTCAAAGTGTAAAACATTATCAGTAAAAGTTTGAAAGAAAAAAAATCCTAAATCACTAACCAGCCACAAAGGAAGTCTGATGGGTGCAGTTTACACTGCTGTGATATTTACAGGACCTCGTAAATGTGTAACTCTGCAGTAAAGTACCAGTTTTTTTTATCCTGATACATAAACAAACAAAATGGACAACAAGAAGGGCACATGTATCACCTCTTTGCTGAAAATAAATGATTCTGTAATTATCCTTTCCAAGTTTCTTCCAGCTCATTATTAAACAGCTTATAGAACCATCTTTAAACAATAACTCACAGTAACTGTTTTACTTTTATTTCAGTTACTCATATTTGATTCAAGACACCTTTGATATGGATAGGAGTTAATAGTCAGCTCGACGTCTATAAAATCCCCTATTCCTAGGTGGCTGTGAAATAAGCCCAAATCATCAACCTGCCTCCACTGTGCTTGTAAACTTTGAGGTGTTTGCGCTGATAGACTCTGTTCGGTTTTCATGAAATTTGATTCCAAATAACATAATGAAACAGACGGTTCATTGCAGTTAAAAAATCTACTTCAAACAATCATTTTCTTTGTAGAGGAGGATATATTCTTTAACCTTTTGGGTTATGTTGATGAATGTTGCTTACAGATAAATAAAAAAACAAATTAGTTACATAAGATCAATAAAAAATGATCTTTTAAACAGAAATGTCAAACGGTCAAAATGTCAAAAAACAGGCCTCTGTTTGGATTAAGTCATCAGTTGAGTGGCATGGAGTTTTTATAGCGGACTTCATTGTTGGGTCTGGTGTCTCTTGTGGGGAGGTGGGAAGTCATTTTGAAAATTGGAATCAGCATCTCAGAAAATTTTGGTAGAAGTGAGCATAAAGGGTTATATGTAAAATTCCCTGGTAGACTTTTGAAGCCCCCCAAATTTCAGAGGTGGATCTCCCTTGAATCCTCTTAAAGCTGCAGTTATCTCTGCTGCTGATGAATGTATTTCCTACCACACATTTTCCTTCCTCCTTTGCTAACTTTCTTTGAATATGCTTAAAAACAGAAATGGCCTTTTGAAGCCAACCCTTCTTGCTGATGGTGGCAATAATTATTTTCTAGAAATCTGTCAAGTCAGCAGTATTCCCCATGATCAACCCAGACTGAGAGACAGTTTATAGTGTTGGACGGTTTTTGCAGGTACTTAAGATACCTGTAAAAGGCATTTAGTCTAATTTCAAATTGTTGTTATTGTTTGTTTTTAACATATGACTTTGTGCTCTTCCTCTCCAAAAGCTGCATATTTCATTTCTGTTCTCATAACCCTCCTATACCACGTGCTTTAGTTTATTTCACATTCTCTATACCACATTGATTAATTAGACTATATTTTTTTGCCTTTCTGTATGTAGCACTCAAATCCTAACACCAAATTCAATTTTGTTTTACTCGTAAAGCTTTTTCTGACCGATTCCAATAAAAATGACGGTGATATGACACCATTTTCTAAATTTCTGAGTCACTACATTTTGGGTATTAATTGTCTGTAAGACATAATCACCATAACTATACAAGCAATGAACACCCTCAGCCTTTAGTTTCAGCACCAAGTTTATTATTCTTTGTAAACTCAAATATTTCTCAAGAGCCGTAATTTCTTTTTTTAAGGATGTAAAACAAACAAAAAACAAAAAAGAAAACATACCCTGCTTTCAGGCAACTGACTTTCAGTTTTCAGCCAAGGGTGTATGCGGTGGTGTAATACTTTATTTTGAAAGTATCATTTTAAAAACCTTGATGTACCTTGAGGCAGGTAAATACTAACATGTCTTTAATTTTCTTTTTTTCAAAAACAAAAAGACATGTTGTATTTATTCCTTCCAGGAGATTTGCTTGGTCTTACAGCTTAATCTCTTTAGAGGCTAGCATAGATCGTAATAAACAGGCCTGAAACCAACCTCTTCACATGGACTGTATGAGGAACATGCAAACATAGAAGTTCCCTTGAACAGAATTTCCCAATCGACAAACCTGCTTGTTCAAATCTTCCATGTGCAAGGTTTGTTTAAATCAATTCTTCTCGTATTTGAAATGTCAGAATAAAACCCAGAGAAAATGTAATGTGTTTAAAATGTGTAATACTATAAAGGATAGACAGTAGATGTACTAGTATGAAAAAAAAAATACTGTCACTTTACATCAAGTTTAATCATAAGATTCTGCAGGTAATGAAATACAAGAGTCTTCATGAAACTCCCTGGTTTCTTAAACTAAACAAGCTGCAAATAAGTTAAAAACAAAAACACTCGACATACCGAGGGAGCTGAAGGCACCAGATCATCTTTGGTTCGATCCGTCTGTATGGCGGTATGAACTCGGACCGACTCATAGATGGATGGCTCCTCTACACGCCATGGATATGGACTCTTAAGCACCATGAGGGTCCCTGGTTCAAGACACAAGGCGGGTTATGCTGTTTACATAAACACCCCATCAAAGACACCAAGTCCAATACATGACTTGTTTTTAGAAATTACAAAAAAAAATAAATAAATAAAATCTACATAAAACAGGAGTAACTGCCATTTAAATTACAGATTCATTCAACATCCAAGTCATCTTTATCATCCATCCATACTTTGAAATGTTCTTTGGGATCAATCCCAACCCTTGACTATAATCAAGAGTTATATGGATTTATGTTTATGAACAATATTCTTCAGATAAGCAGGTAAAATGAAGTTGTGATTTTTCAAGGCACATCCATAAGAAGAGGTATACCAGAGCTTTTTATTTTTTAGCCTGTTTGGGAAAGTCCAGGACTTGTTACTTTACCTGTATCACTTCCCAGGAGAGGCTGGTTGGCGAAGTGTCTGATGAAGTCATGAAGATTTGGGAACTCATTAAACCCAAAAAGGTAGACATTATCTCTGCGTGTCACA
>JAUZNJ010032881.1:0-13457 GCA_034780135.1 Jordanella pulchra
CTCATCATCAAACTGTTTGTTCTCCTTTTTCCCCCGAATTGGAATCGATAAGAGAATCGATAAGAGAATCGATAAGGGATCAAATCGATAAGGAATCGAATCGATAAGGAATCGAATCGTTTCAAAGAATCGATAAGAGAATCGATAAGGAATCGAATCGATAAGGAAAATCGGAATCGTGAAAATCTTATCAGTTCCCATCCCTAAGGATAACATCCTTCTGCTTCTGAGTAGCATCAAGTTTGATGTTCAAAATGTTGAACCTCTGACATGAAAGACTTTATATCCTACAGAAAGTTTTATTTTTGTTTTTTCTAAGACACCAACTTTAGGGACTCTAAAGAAATCTCTTTTTTTCTGATTGACATTTGCTTTGCAAGACTTAATGTGAAGATAGAAAAGGACAGGAAGTGTTTTTTTCTGCAGACGAGAAACAAAACCACACCACTTCCTCTTGTTCATCCACAGAAGACATACTCCCATAAATACGATAAACAAATGCTGTTTTTGCTGTTGTTTAAATGAAAAGGTTATGTGGGTATTAAAATAATAATATACTTTAAATCAGAGTGATTAAAGTGTCTTTAGTAATAGCTCATTTTAAACACTGTTTCACAACAAGAACTGTCCTTGTGCCTCATAAACACATCAGATCTAACCCACTTCTGTTCAGTTATCAAATTTAAAAGACTCTCTTGTTCAGTAACTATAGGATTTTTTTCTGAAAGCATTTAATAAGTCGCTTTATTTATTACAAAACTCTTTATCACAACGAAACGCGTTCCTCTGTCTGGTCTCGACTCGTTTAATCTGTTTTTCAACCCTTGGTTTATCATTAATCCTTGGGTTTGTAATTTCTGCTCCTGACTTTGATAGAGAAGCTCCTCTGATGATGATTCTGTTTCAGGCTGAACCGCTTCAACAAGACGTATGTGAAGAAGTGGCTGATTGCAGGCGAGCGCTACAATGAGCCGCAGCTCATCTCCTTCTACAACAAGCTGGAGATGAAACAGGCCATGATGCTGGTGGAGAGCGGGAACGCCGCCAAGCTGCCGTCCATCGCTGCGGCCCAGTGAGTTTTGGTCTCACACTGGGCTCCTTTAAAATCCGGTTTATTTGATGCACGGTTGCTGCTTTTTTACCAGCAGTACAATCGAATCGTAGTCAAGAAGCTGTGCAGACAAGTTGGGTTTATTTTGCCAAACTGTATGATGTGTTTATTCTAAGGAAACGCCACCGTTTCCACTAAGTCGTTAAAGTTGCAGCAGTCTATACTAAGCTAACACCAGGCGAGTGGAAGAACCGTGCAGCAGGACCTGGCATCAGTCGACCCACCAGACGTTGGAGCAGAAGAACCAGACTCTGGTCCAGGAGAACTTTCAGTCTATTGAATATTTTAATGAGTGATTGAAGCAACACTGTGTGACTTTTAGCCACTAGGGGCGCTAGACCCGTCACCTCCAGGCCGCTGACAGCACTGCAGTGAACCAGTCTCCCTCAGTGTTTGTTGAACGAACCAGTTGACATCTGGGAAGTCATGGAGCTCCTTGAAAATTCCAGGAAACATTCACTCATTTAAATGAAATCCTCCATCAGAGAAGCAGAAATATGTCAGATCTGCTTGATTAGCTGTTAGCTCTGATGTTTAATAGGAGCTCTGACTGGGTCACATGACTCATTCAGTGACGGTGCCGACCCTTTTAAGGTAAATAGGAGAGTTTTTAAAAAGAGTAACCAGCACTGGGCATCGCTAAGGGGTGAACAATGACCTGAAAATCATTTTACTTGGGTACAAAGTTAAAGTGTTGCTTTAATCTTTCAGTTGTCTGTCAAATAGAGTAATTAGCATTTCAAAACAAAGAAAGAAAGAGTAAAAACTTGCAGACATTTTCAATAACTTTCAATGGCAAAAAAAAATATCTGTGAATATTCATGTAATTTTTAGATGTATGAAGATTTATCGTTTTAAATGGTATGAATTTAGATTCTGCCAATGCTGGAAACGCGTCCAATACTCATACCAGCAGTTTTATTTGGAACGCACATGTTTTATGCATCCAGATTCAGGAAAATGAGACCCAGTGTTTCACAAGCATGACTGGATGCTCCTTTTCTGAGCTCATAGGTTACTGGTGATGCTCCTTTGTTTTTCTCATTTTAGTGAGAGAAGTAAGAATCAAATTCTGGTGATTTTATGTTTTTAAGTTGAAGGATTATTTCTACTCTCTCCAAAAGAAACAACCAACAACAGAAAGAAGAGGCGAGACAACGAGCGAACCCACGGATCTCAAAGACCCGCGAGGCAGAGATCCGGAAGATCCTGCGGGCCAACCTGCAGAACACCCGGCAAAGGGTGAGGAAGAGCTTCACAGCCCAACAGAGGTTCTGGAAGCTGTTTGTGACGCTGTTTTTGTTTCCCTGCTCTCAGCTGCGCTCGTACAGCAGACACGACCTCTTTATGGACCCGTTTGAGGACAACATGAGCGAAGTTCGTTTCAGGAAGCAGAGGGTGGAGATGGAGAGGAGGGTAAGTTCTGGGTTCAGTTCTGATCCAGAGGAATAAAGCAGGTTCTGCTCCTCCTCTCTGCTGCAGAGTCAGCTCCTTCCTCCACATGACTAAACACATTTTCTTGTCTGTATTTAAACCATTTCCTACTTTTAACGTTACTTCTTAGCTTCGCTTTGGAGTCTGTTGTTAATTTCCACTTTTAGTTTTATTGTTTTTGATTATTTAGGGTCACAGTTAGCCAACAATGTGCTCATTAACAAGGATTCTGATGTCAGACATTTAAATATACAAACATTTAGTAAGTACCTTTTTTTATCCCAGATTGGTCAAATATTAATCTCTAAAAATAAAGGAATTGTGGGTTTATTTCATTTCTCTCAATAAGTCAAACTGTCGACTGATGAACAGGGGCCCCGGGGTCCAACCAGACTTTAGCAGGCAGCCATTTTATGATCAGTTTCTTTGTAATCAGTGATTCTGTGGCTCTGCTGTTGTTCTGCTGGTAGAACGGGTCCAGTTCTACATCAGATCCAAGCAGTTACAGTCAGAACCAGCCGTCTGGACTTCAGCTGATAAATTCTGCTGTTTTCTGTCTCCCGCAGATGAGCCACTACCTCACCGTCCCTGCAAAGCGACAGGAGACGCCCTCGGTGAGGAAAGTTTGCTTTGAACCAGGTCAGTTTCCTTGGAAACGGGGAGATTTCTTCCCTCTAATTCATTCAACTTTTATCTTTAATTCATAGACCCTCAAATTGATGAAATTTGTATTAAAGAATTTAAAACATTCAATTATTTATAGTAACATTTTATAACCTCAGCAGACAAGAGAGACTATGAAGAGAAGTTAGAAACAGAACTTTAAACACAAAGGATTCAACTTCAAATCCTTAAACTTTTGTTGGTTGGTCGCTAAACATAGATGTTGTTACAGAGTTTGTTCACCAGAGGGCGCTCTGACGTTCTCCTTATGTTGAAAGGGATTATGGAGGCTGTGATGTAAATCTGATGAAAGAAGCAGAATAAAATTGTGCTTTTTAAATTAAACCCAGGTGTGACAAAGAGAGCGAACCTTAAAATTGATTGAAGAGGATCTGGGTCCAGAAAGTAAAGTTTGAATTCCTCTACAGCAGGAAGCTGCATTTTTTAACTTCTTATTTTTCTTTAACAATTTCTTATTTTTGATTTAAATATTAACACCGGCGTGCCTAAATATGTTGGAATTTTCCATTTTCCTGTTTACTTCAAAATTGCCGTTGGTGATATGTAAAAACTCAAAACTATATGGAAAAATTGAAATACATTATAAATGAGGCATCTGTTGAATCAAACAGATGTGGTCTACAGTTTATTAGCTCGTGCTAACGCTCAAACATTATTTCCTGGGATTAACATTAACCTACAAGCTTCTTGTCTGCTTACTGATGGATGCGCTCATCTTTATTTTCAGAGCATAAAGTCTACACCTACGATGACAGTGAGAGTCCAGGGGGCGGAGCTATTCAGCTGAATCCCCGCCGCTCTGATGAGCCGCTGCAGTCTGACGACCAATCAGTGAGGCAGAAACCGTCCCGCTGCCTCAGCGATCCTGGTCCCAACGAGGATGAGGAAGGAAGCCGCAATTTGCTGTCGTGATGAAGGACGCTGATCTAGGCTGCCGATGACGATCGTTAGTGACGTGTGATATAAACTGACGCAGCTCCGGGTTTTCAGAAACAAAGAAGTCTTCCGGCGTTCACCGAAACGCCGCGCCTCCAAAAAGCACAAAGGAAGGAGTTCTGCTTATAACAGTAAAGATGAAGTCAAACTTTGCAAAAGTCCTGAAGCAGAACCAGGAAGACGTTGATTTTAGTTCGTCCCACTTGGTGTCTTCTGACTTTCACTCGCTGCTCCGGACTGTGATGCTTCAGTTACTGCCTGATGATGTTCCACCACTAGCGCCCTCTGGTGGCTTCCTGAGACAGAGGAGTTACCTCAGACTCCTCTCCTTGTTTTCAGCCTGAAGCTTTAGACATTTATACCAGGATGTTCCATTTTTGGAGACTCTTAACCAACCATGACACACGCTTGATGAAGAAAGTTGCGTAATGCAATTAATTGTGTGTTTTAATGCGAGCTTTTGCAAAGTCTTTGCCTCAACATATTTGTACCTGCTAATTAAAAACTGAAATCTTCTGAAGGACTCAGTGGAAACACTTGGTGATTAAAATCAATGCCATCCTCCTTCACTCAGACAGAAACATCAGATCCAGTTCTTCAGGGTTAAGCTGCTCACTTTGTTTTGGGACCCAACGACCTTCTGCTCTTCTAATATCCGCAGCCTGACGCGTCGCGTTTCCTCAGGGACTCAAACGTGGCTCGTTTTATCCCGGCTGCTGGAGGAAAACATGGACTCCTGCTGTTTTATGAGCATTTTGCTGAAGATGTGATGTTTCATTATGTTCATCCTAACTGGGTTTGCTTTAAATCTTTAAAGGTTTATCGTCTGCACCTCCCAGAACTGAGCTGCCTTAGCATCTGTTGCCTGTGTTTTCTGCTTTTATGTTTAGTGTTGTAAACATCTGTGAACTAAAGGAAAGCTTTAATGAAATAAAGGTTTATTGCAAAATGGGTTCATTTTCTTTATCTTGGTGTTAAAGTATAGAAGAGATAAAACTCAGGTGAACCAGACTTCCCTTCAAAGTGGCCTAAATCAATACGTTTCCCAGCTGAATTATTGTCTTTATTTGTACGTCAGTTCATTTTCTGCTAATTTTTTGTAAACAGTTTCCATTTTATCTGGTTAAATCAATAAATAGTAAGAGATGTTTTAAAAGAATCAGTAAAAAAAAGGTCTGTTTTACAGATATTAACAACTTGATAGGTTGCTAAAAAATATAAATCTATTCTTTTCAACCGTTTCTAATGTCATCCTAGATAAGTCTTATTTTCAGTCAATCAAACTGGTCTCTTTGGCATTTTCATAAGTTGGGTGAAAGGATTTTGGAACTACTGATGTATTTATGAAGGCAATTTTGAATTATAAGTATGCATTAAAACTATGAATTTAAAACTTTGAAATTGTAGATCCCAAAAATGTTACACCACGTATTTCAATTGTTCTCAGTGAGTCAAAGATTTAAAAAAAAATCTCCAATATTCTCAGTTTTGCTCTAGTTGATCTTAAAAAATTGGTGAAATAAACACTTGTATTAGAATCTTTCTTCTTTTTCCTTTTTTTTTTTTTTTTTTACACGATTACAAAGCAAATCAGCTGAAAACAAAAGTGTAAATATCCAGTTAAGCCTCCTCACATGCTAAAGGTTTCATGTTACATAAGTGCTTAAATAAGTATTGAAGAAGAAACCAGTTTATAGAATCAAATCCACAAAGACGCATTAAAAAGGAGCCAAAATAGTCATCATCCTTGTTTTTTATTTAGCTTCGTTACCTGCTTTTTGTTGCTGGTTCAGATCTCCATTGATTTTCTGCAGCTGATAGAGAACCCTGGACCTCTTCCTCTGCATGTTGAACGCTCTATATATTGATGCAGGCATTGGAGGAAGCTGGAGTACCAGGAGGGAGTCCATCTGTGCACAGAGAGAACATAAAACCCTTGAGCAGGAAGGGGCTGGGTTAAGATTTAAACCCAGGACCGTCTACCTGTAAGGCTGCTAACAATTCACTTTAATTCAAAAATACTTTATTGATCTAAAAGAGAAATTGGATCCAACTCTTAAAGGAGTTTAATCTCCAGTTGTTGATGCCGTTATCAGCTGTAGGCAGGAGGGATCTTCTGTTAAACAGCCAATCTGGAGAAGCCTATGACTGAAGACTGTTGTTGTTTGAGAGTGTGATGAAGAGGATCCTCACGGTTGTTCCCAATGTGCTTTTTTGATGAAGATTTGTTCTTTATAAAATCGTCTAAGAGTTTTTAGAGAAGTTCCCAGAACAGAACCAGCCGTTATCAGTTTCTTGAGCTTTATTTGGATCATTTACAGCTTGGAAAGTCACTTGGAAAGCTCCAGGTTTGCTGGTGTTAACTCCCACAGACTGACACTGTGGGCCCCCGAGCAAACCGGATAACCTCAGAATGGTCCCTGAGGGCCGCTCAGGCGGCCCACAGAGGACAAGGTCCACTGGAAAAACTGAAGCTGCACTAATGTATGAAGATGAGTATAGATGTGGAACGTGGCGGTGAAAGGCTGCGTAATGACGCATGTAGAAAGTGTTGCGCTGCTGGAGAGGTCTGTTCTCAAAGGAAATCCCACCGACACATAACAGGGAGTCCCCGACATGCCAACCGGCAGCTGGTGTCACTGCAGCTTTAACCTCTGAACGCACAACGCGAGCAGCAGACATGGACTTCACCGGCACCTGGAAGGTTTATTATGAGGAGAACCTGGAGGAGTTCCTCAAGGTCATAGGTGAGGATTCCAGATAAAACTCCCCTTTCGTCTTGAACCCACCTGACGTGTTTATACCTGCGTTACAGGGGCTCCTGAGATCGTTGTGAAGATGCGTAAGGATGTGAAACCAGTGATGGTGATCGAGCAGAACGGCACAGACTTCACCTACACCATGAAGACTCCGTTCTGCACCAGGGTCAACCACTTCACCATCGGGAAGGAGTCAGAAATCTGCTCCCTGGATGGCAGGATGTTGAAGGTAAGCCATGAAACTCCTCCTGTACAGCAGAGCAGGAGAAACATGACAGCCAGGTGATCTCTAGGTGCGCCACTGTTTGACCACGGAGTGAAAACTGACATCATCTAAATCACAGCAGCAAAAACAAACAGTTAGAAGCACGAGAAACATCTCTGGGTGGGTTAGGATCCATTTATCCACGCAGTATTCCTGTTCTGGAACAGTGCACCGTCAGGGAAGAAGATGGGAAGCTGATATGTGAGACCAGCAAGTTCACTTCTGTCCGAGAGATCCGAGGCGACGAGATGATCGAGGTGAGAAACTAAAGAGAACATTAACAAATAAGCAAAGATTCATTATCCTGATTGTCCCTTCTGCCTCGTTCTCTATCAGATGGCCACCGTTGGAACTGTAACCTTCATCAGCAGAAGCAAACGAGCCTGACCGCCACGGGACAACCACAGCCAGCTTTGGGTGTTTCCTCCTGAAGCCGCTGAGAAACGCTGTGAAAATAAATAAAGATGATAAACAAAAACTGTTTGTGGTTTTTAGAGTTTTAAAAACGGCTCCAGGGATTCTTTTTCTTTGATTCTGTGTCCATCCAGGTCAAGAAATGTTGCAGTAAGTTTTAAACTGATCGGGTGAATAATTGTGACGTTATTAACACATTAAGCCGAAACTGCAAAAGGGACAGTTTGACATGCAAAGCCAGGAAGGGAAGGTTGTCCTTATTTTTAGGGATTGAGTTTTCTCATCAACAAGTCTCCATGACAACCATGCCTAGGGGATCCATGCCAGGAAACAAACCTACCATCACTAATATCAACATATTGTGGCAAGGTGCAAACTGCAGAGGGCCCGGGCGGGATTTGATCCCCAGACTCCCGGGTGAAAGTCAAGCGCTCACCAGTCAGTCAAAGGGATATCCCCATGGCCAAGCAGCCAAGGTGTGTGATCCATTGGAGGTACTGTGACATAACCCGACACTATCACAATATGTAGGTTTCTTCACTCCACAGGGAGCTTTGATCCAATCAGTTTGTACAGCATGTACAGCGTCTTACTGTTATCTACGGAGGAGACTATATGATGCTGTGGGCTTGTTTCTCTTCCAAAGGCTCTTCGGGACTAGTTAGAGTTCCTAACTCTTTAAAGTACAGAGGCAGCGGAAATAAAAGCCTGTGTGGCTTCCACTGGAAAACTAAAAATGAAATAATTATTGGGTCCTGTTGTAGAAGAACAATCAAAAGAAATGGGTTACTGGTTTTAAATAACATTTTCCTAGTTTTATTATTTAGATTCATTGTGAGTAAACTATTTGCTCTAAATGTATTTTAAAATCTAGTTTCTCTATGGTAATTTTTTTTTTAAATTCTGCAATCATGCTATGAACTTGAATTTGTATCTAGTTTCATTAGCTTAGTATTGTGTTTCAGTAGTATCTCTAAGATTCATAAATCTCACACATAACCTGTTGAATATTGGTACTTTTTGCATAATAACGATTTAAATGCATTGTAAATAATTGAGGCCTTATTAACCATCAGGTCAATAATTTGAGCAGGAAATAAACCTGGACTCTGCTTCAGCCGTGTCTTCTGTGATTCTCCTCCTAAGTCTGCTCTGAAAAATGTAAATATGCACACAAACTGTTGCAGGATGCCTCTACATTTATCTCTGACAACATAATTGAAGAGTTTGAACTCTATTCTACCCCTTTTCTAATATTACCCTCACAAATGTACATTTTCCAAATCCAAGCCACTCTTTCAGCTTTTGCACAAAGAAATAAAATTATACGAATTAGATTATAATGTTGAATTTGAATCCGATGTTTTTAGTCAATCTTTTTGTGTCTCTAACTCAGAGGTGGGTGGAAATTTTACTCAATGTAGAGTTTCACTGTTTCAACAGGTTTTTTACTTAAGTAAAAGTCAAAAGGAACCTCTGCTTTAATTCTTCTGAAAGGATGTGCAGGCGAGTCCAACTTTATAAACCCGCAGTCATGAAAGAGACTAGACCACTCAGTCAGATACAGCGGTGTGCCCTCCTTTTTTGGTAATATAGGCTACTTTATGTAGCAACAGAGCGAAGTACTCACACTGACAGTAGGCTATACTACTACATGTTCACTTGAACCTACAAATGTGACAATAACCTCAGGAAATTTAATTTTAAAAATGTATTAAAGGGGACAATTCTGGCCTCCTTTCTGTATGTTTTTGTTGAGAAAGAAGTCTGTTCATTAAGGTTGAGAAACGAATGAATAATAAAACGGTTAATGATTATATCACTTAGCTCGGTGGGGGGCGCTGTGGAGCGGACGCTCCTCTGTTTGCACAAAGAAGAGCTAAAAGGCGCACAGCAATTGCGCACTGTCCCTCTCTGTCCTGTCTGCTCGACGGTTTCGGTTCGGAGCCGATCTTGATTTTTTTTTCTTTCTGCTGAGTGTGTTTGAGTGTCTTTCCGGATACATGAGGCCCCCGAACACGTCTCTGTTTGTCCGGAACATCTCCGATGAGTCCAGGTAAGTTTTCAGAAGCTGTTTTAGCTGTAGGTCAGAGGCAGCTAGCTGCACGTTAGCTTAGCATCTAAAGATAGCCGCGTGCGCACGGACTAAAAATAAAAAGGGCGAATGTAACCACAACACCGCTTTGTTTTAAGACTCCACATTCAGTCCATCTGGGATTTCGTTTTTAATGAACTCCGTCTTTTCTCGCATTTTTTATTTTTGGACAGAAAAAACTGAACATTACTAAAACTGAAGAACAAAGAGTCTATGGAGGTTTGTTGTTCAAAGTCGCCTGAAATGCTGCTCACTGGCAGCATTATCGGTCGAAACATGTACATTTTTTGCTTATTAGACGTAACCGATGTTTGCATTGCGATTTCTTAGTTGTTAAAGCGCACATTTATACTCTTCCTAAGACCCTCAGAGAACGGTAGTAAACCCTAACTAGGCCGCTGAAGCCATGGTCTGTTGATTTGTACTTTAACTTTACATCTTGTGATAAATGTTTTGTCAGCTTATTGCATATTAAAACTTGAACTAAATTGTAAATGTTTTTTCTAAATGTGACAGCTTACCCTTTATTTTAAGTGAAATTAAAGGGTGCTAAGCTAAAGGGTAAACGTTGATTTACAGGATTTACTTTCCACTTATGAATAATAAATTAAAATATTAGTGCTGCCTCTGTCGAGTTTTTTTAGTCATTGATTTATCTATCGATTATTTTTTCTAAACAAACATTTGGACCAGGACAAAAAAAAAACCCTCAACATTTGAAACTGTTGCAAATGGCAAAACAAAATATATATAAAGTATAAAGTAATCCGTACATTAACAAGCGATGTGGCAAAATTGTATATATCTCAGTATATTTGAACGGTTTGTTCCTAATTACTACTGTAATTTATTCTTTTTGAGCAAATGGTATGTGTTAGAGTCCACGTACCATCACTGTACGTAATAATTCAAATGCCAAATTAGTTGATGGTCATTTCTAGAACTGGTGAATCGCTTCAGGCCTCTAAATCATAATTTTCCATAAACTTTTCTTCTCAGATTTCAACTGGAAATGTTTTGTCTTGCTAATTTTATTGCAGGGGACATGTCTGCATTCATTGTTTTGATGTAATTTGTTGCATGCTCACAGGGGTGTGGAGATGGATTTGCAAGGAGCTCGCTGGTCTAAAATCGACACCCGATGGTTTTATCAGGCAGTTACCAGAGAGTCCAATAAGTCCTGGTTATGCTGCATAATCTTTGAGGAAGGAAGCAAATAATACATTTGGCTCAGAAGATGGAGAAACAGACAGTATTATATTCAACAACATTTTAACTATTGTTTGTTGCTATACAGTTGAAAGTTTTAATGCTTTCAGATTCTGGAGTGTCCCGTTAGAAAGTTTTTGGGCTTTTTTTTCCCCACAAAGAAAACTTTTTTTTTTTTTTAATCCCAGTTGTAGACTTGTTCATCATGTAATAAATCAATGGTGATTTAAACAGTCTGGACTCATCAGAAACCGACCTGTCTGTCCCAGATTCTTTAGCTCCTTGCAAAGTTCATCGTTTACATCCTTCCTGCTGCTCATCCAGACCTAAAACTGGAGGACAGTTTTTGTACCATTGTAAACCATTTTAATGACATTTTCAAGCAGTTGAAACTTTTTTCTAACATGTGCTTGCAACACTTTAATGGTGAATTTAAAAAGATTGATGCTACTTCTGTGCTTAGACAGGATGTTTATTTAACCTGCATCAAAGATCCTGATTATGTGTTATAGAGATGCTGTCTAAATCAGGTAAGAGTTGAAATGTTGATTTTTGGGTTCATTTAGCAGCTGCTCTTTGTGATAGTTGATGTAAACAGAATAAACCCTGATGGTCAGCTGAGTCACACTTGTATTTGCGGTATTCAGGCCTGAGGATTTGCGGCGTGAGTTTGGCCGCTATGGGCCGGTAGTAGATGTCTACATCCCACTTGACTTCTATACACGTCAGCCAAGAGGATTTGCATACATTCAATATCCTTTCCTGATGATTTATAACCATTTACTCTAACAAATCAGTCGTGTTTTCTGAAGTTTTTCTTATTCTAGTTTGACTGAATATCTAACATTCATATTTTTCTGTTATTGCTTCAGAAAATGTAAAAGCGTCCAGTTGTGGAAGCGGCCACAAAGAGTTACAAAGACCCGTGTAGAGTAGCTGTAAAGGCAAGTGACACAGAGCCCTGCAGGATCAGAGGGAGGGAAAAGGTTGAAAAGAGAAAGTAAAGCATGAAGAGGAAAAGGGAACCAAGACAAAGCTTGGAAATGGCGGCAAAGAATGGGGAAAAGAAAAGAGGTTTAAGAGGAAAGAGCAAGCAGGAAATCCAAGTCTCTCTGGGAGTCGGTTAAAGAGTGTAAAGATCAAGATGAAGTTCAAAGTCAAGCATGGCCAAAGGTAACAAGTCTGAATTATTTTGTATCCTCCCCAAAAACAAATCCGCTAATCTGACGTGATACCAAAAAAAAAAAAATCAGCTTTCCCTGTGAGATTAATGGCATTTTAATTTTGGTCCAAACAATCTGATAAAGTCTTGATGTTTGATTTGCTTTTACATCTATGTCCTGAAACGCTTGCTTCATCTTTTATCTCTACAAAAATCAACTGAGCGTCTGTTTGTTTTCTCACTTTGTCGTGCAGTAGAACTCTGTACCTTTATATCCGTGTCGTCTTATTAACCCCATGAATTAAAGTTAAGGTTCTGTGCGGCCTTCATATCCTGAAACTAAGGTTCCCAAAGTAACGAGTGAATGCAGAAATGATGTTTCCCCCGAAACATGTTTTTAAACGTAAAACAAGAAACTGAAGCCTTAACTGCTCAGCATATTTGAAGATGTGCGAGATGCAGAGGATGCTCTGCACAGCCTGGACAGGAAGTGGGTTTGTGGCCGACAAATTGAGATCCAGTTCGCCCAGGGTGACCGGAAGAGTAAGTGTCTACTTCTTCCCATCTCTGGTCCCATTTTCTTTTCTGGCCCTTTAATGTTTACTACTATTTCCCCAACAGCTCCCAACCAGATGAAAGCGAAGGAGAGGCGTTCTCCAGGCCGTTCTTCTCGCTACGACGACTACGACCGAGACGGCTGGCGCAGGAGATCCCGTAGCCGCAGCTATGAAAGATATCGATCACGCAGCCCGTCTCATGACCGCCGCCGTAGGCGATCGGAGAGTCCTCGAGAGTGAGTTTACGTCGTTTGGTGTATTATCTTTTGGAGAGAAAAATTAAGCTGATCTTCTGTTCATTTAGGTCTCGTGGGCGGATGTACGGAAGAGGAAGAAGCAGGAGCCGAGAAGAAGAAAGGTATGGGTCCTTCCGTCTGGGTTTACGGCGCTTTGCTGAAGATTTTGATTGGAAGAAAATGTGTCGAACCAACTGTCATCAAACAAAATTTTTTTCTGATAACTGTATGAATATATATTTTTCTTGAACCTTGTCCACGGTTGGTTCGGCTCCAGGCTCCTTTTATTCATGAAATCTGCCCTAAAGAAGCTCTTCCCTGTTTGGGTCCAGTTTTAGATCGTTTGATTTTGGTTCACTGTCACAACAAACCCAGAGTTCCTCCCTGTCTTCAGGTACCGACAGAGGCCTCGCAAAGAGTCCAGGAGGAGGTCCAGGTCCCGCTCCGCATCTCCCAGAGACGTGAACCCTGCCCCTGCCCTCCACTACGTAGAGGAAGACCCACGCCAGGCTCACTCAAAGTCCCGCTCCATGTCGCGGTCCCGTTCACGCTCCCACTCCTGGGCCGGCCGAAAGTCTGGAGGCCGCTAACAGAC
>JAUZNJ010032882.1:0-13456 GCA_034780135.1 Jordanella pulchra
TTATTTTATTTATCCTATATCATATGTTATATGTTTCATTATATGTTCATTATCTGTTTTATGTTGCACGACTGTACAAGTACCATAAAAAATTCCTAGTTTGTGAACTCCTTCACTAACAATGGCAATAAACCCTATTCTGATTCCGATTACAGTGAGGGTGGTGTCATGTTAGTTTGTAGTTTTTTGACCCACATGCAGCATCACGTGGAGAAACAGTGAATTTTAACATTTTATTCACAAAGCAACAAGAACTGGAGAACTGCAGGAAGTCAGTTGAAATTTCTGGTATATCCGAAGGGAGAAAGCAGACAGATCAGGAAGGAATAGTTCAATGACGACTTAAGACTGGAGCGATGAAGGGGAGGTAGACGGTACCCCAGAGGTCCAGGATAATGTGAGTGAGACCCGACAGAGTTGATATTTGCCAGAGACAGGTGATGAAAACTGAGAACTGCTGCACACAGGTAAGACCCTTTCCATGAAGATCAGAGATAAACTGAGTTCTGTACTGCTTGGCAACAGATGCCTCCTCTCTTTAAACTAAGGCTCATGTTTAGACAACAAAAGCTGATATTTTTTAATCCTGCTAATTTCACTTCACTTAAATTGTTGGCGATTCACAATTCAAATTTTGCTGAATTCGCCAAAATCACGCTAAATTCACCACCTTTGCCTCAATCAGCTTCACGTTGCTCCAGATACTCACTTTACTTCGTAATAACATTTTAATCTTTTGATCCAGATGGGAAATATGCGTTTGGTGTGAATACACTTTTAGAGATACATTTAGCTTTCAGGTAAGGTTATGTAAAAAAAGTGAAGCAGAAAAAAGTGAAGCAGAGAAAAAATGCCCCTTGGCAACTGATACAGGTATACAGGGTGTCTGAAAGGTCATTCAAGGCTTCACAGATGTTTACTCTTTAAAAATGCAGATGCAGAGAAAAAATATAATACATCCACTTCAATTATTCAATTACTTGAAATAGTTTTGAAGTTTTTCCATCTATTCCAGGTCTGTCATTTTCCAATTTATTGTAGAAATGAAACAAATTCTACTAAAGGAGCCATGTCAGCCCACGTCTTTATATAGTAACATGAAACATACAGCGTCCATTACATTCTGTAATAGCAATAGCTGACTGCAATGGACCCCCTGTAAGACCCCCTGAGATATGCTGCAGTAGCACACAACAAAGATGAGAGAAATTCTGCTTAAATCTTCTGTTATAAAAACAAAAACAAAAAAAATGCGCAGTGGACAATAAAACATGCAACATAAGTTAATTTCCTATGTGGAGTAGGTAAAATGTACCAGGGCTTGACAAAAAATGTACTTGGTAGTGTTGTTCCAGAGAGGCTTTCACTTGTTTTAGTTTTACAAAAAGATGTGGGGTTCGCGTCAATGCTAATATATTTAGTTTTATAAGATATTGAGGAAGAATCCTAGAGGCTACCAAGAATTTTATATCAAATATGAATGAAAAAACTCTTGTTTTGACCTCCTCGTTGCTGCAGTATATTATATATAGCAACCCCTCACTTTCCATTCACACCACTAAAGTTCAAGCACTCTTTTCTCACTAGTTATGGCTTCACTGCAGTTTTTTTTTCTGTTTTCCTTTTGTATTAGAACATACAGTACATCCTTTTTATAAAGTTTCTGATGTACTATTTCTACGCTTGTTTAAATCGTTCCTTCTCTGCATGCTGCTCATGCCAAAAGAAACTTACTGATTTCAAATATGAAGATTCAATTAAATACACCTCAGTCATTATGCAGTGTAGATTCTAAAATGATGGGGTTTTATGACCTATTTGTTAGTGGTTCACTTAGGTCGAAACCTTCCACCAAACAAAAGGCTTTAATAGTCTCTTAAAATTTTAATAACCCAAAAATTCATTTTGAAACGTGTTTTTATCCGACTGCTGCCTCCAGAATTTTATTATTCCTTCATCACTCTTTGGGGGAGGACATGGGCGGATCAGTGGGATTGGTAATCATAAACCATGTCAGGATAAATACACAAGTGCATTCACTTTGCAAATGAGGCAACTCTCTCCGCCTAACTCTCTCTGTGCTAATGTTTGCTCAGCCCCGGCTGATTGATGACACGCTGATCTGTAGCCTTTCATCAGTCTGGATATGAGGAGCTTCACATTCTGACCACAGCAAGCAAAGTAAATAAAGTAGAGCCGAGCTGTCACTTCTGCTGCGATAACATCGTTCACTATGCCGGTGAGGGAGTTGAAGGGAAGCTGAAGAAAGCTGTATTTCAGTGCACTTTAGCTGGTGAAGCTGCACTCGTTTAACAAAAACTCTTTCAAGCCTTCTGTTAACGGTTAAACCTTTTCTTTCTACTACTTTATAACAATGGGAGTGATATTTTCTGAATTTCTGAACAACTCTGACTGACAGGTGTAGAAATTAACACTATGCATTTTAACTAGTCATCCTGTATCGCACAAAGTACTTACAATCAGTGGCTGATTCATTAAACTTAGCAACAAATAGACCATTGAAAATTACGAGCTTACAGTGGGTCAGGGTGCTCCTATGCACATTGCAAAAAATCCTCTATTCTTTAGTAAGAGCTAGGTTGTATCAAACTATTATATCATAGGAATGGTGGAATTGCTTTTTTTATTGCCGCTGTTTTGTAGGACTGTTGCCTTGCAGCAAGAAGGTTCTAGGTTGGATTCTTTTCTGCGTGGTGTTTGCGTGTTCTTCCCGGGGATGTGTGGGTTCTCCACAGGTATTTCAGCCTTCTCCACAGTCCAAACACATAACCTGATAGGTTAATGTGCATCTTTAAATTGCCCTTAAGTGTGAGTGAGTTTGTGCAAAAGATTGTTGATCTCCCCAGGGTATACCCTGCCTTTCACTTTCGACTGCTGGACATAGGCACCAGCACCACCTTGACTCTGGACGATGATCGGAAGAAGATGGATGGAGGGATTTGTCAGCTGTTTTTAAGGTGCATTCATATCAACATTCATTCGTAGAACATTGGACACAGGTAGACAGAGATTTAAAGAAGACTGGAAAACTCAAAGGAGGTTGGTTGGCAGTGCTTGTGAACAATAGATTGTGTCATACAGGGTGTTACTGGTTACTGTGAAGTTTCATCACTGCAGCCAAGATATTGAAATGTTGGCAGTTGGTTTTCAGCCATAATAAGTGGTGATTTTAATCATGTCACACTATCTGCTACACTACCAACGATCCAACAGTATGTCAGGTGCTGTACTGACAAAAACAAGACTTCGGACTTGTTTAATGCAAATGTGAAGGACTAGTACATCTCTGAAGTAAGACCTCCTTTTGGGAAATTAGATCACAATCTTGTTTTGCTCTACTCAGAGTATAAATCACTTCATAAGAGATAGCCTGCACTTGAAAGAACTGTAAGAAAGTGGTCAAATAAAGCTGAAGAAGCCCTTAAAAGGTTTTTCTATAGGCCACAGATTGGGATGCACGGTGTTAGCCACATGGAGAGGACATCAATGCAATGACTGTGTGTTTGTCTGACTACATAAACTTCTGTGTAGATAATACCTTGCCTACCAGAAGAGTGAAATGCTTCCCAAATGATGAACAGTTGGTCACAAGTGATATGAAGCAACTGCTGATTGAGAAAAGCAAGCCTTTAAGAAGGGTGAGAGAGAATTGTTGAGGAGTATACAAAAGCAACTTAAGGTCAAGAGAAGAGAAAGCAAGGAGGCATACAGGAGGAGGCTGGAAAACAATATTAGAGATATATGGTCAGGGATGAAGACGATTACAGGCTTCAAGCATAAGGATGATCAGAAAGATGGAATTGTGGAAAGAGCCAATGAATTAAATACATTCTTCAACAGGTTCAGTTCAGGAACAAGCTCAGCATCTTTCTCCCCAGCCCCCTTTCACATGGGCATCCTGCTCTCCTCTATCATTGGCTCTTCTATGGGTTTGTTGTCAGCCAAATCAAAAGATGGGGCTGCACATTCTGCCTTCTACCTCTTATTCTCTAGAAGTCAAATGAAAAGGCAACTGGGGAGACTGGATTGTAATAAGTCAACAGGGCCCAATGGTGTCATTCCCAGAGTCCTAAAGCTCTGTGGGATTCTGACCCAGAGTCTGACCCAGGAGACAGTGTTTCAATGTGGAAGACCTTCTGCCTTGTCTCAGTACAGAAGAAGACTCAGCCAGAACTCCTCAGTGGCTATAGTCCTTTTGCCCTGACATCCCACATCATGAAGGTCCTAAAGAGACTTCTGTTGGTTTAACGAAACAAATAAACAAGCAGCTATCAAGACCAGCAGTTTGTTTATTGCTGTGGAGTTGCAGTTAAAGATCCCATCATACACCTGCTTCAGTAAAATCCCTGTCATTTAGCCAAAGCAGAAAGCACTCTGCGGATCACGTTCTTTGATTTTGCTCGTGCATTTAACAGGATTCAGCCTGACTTACTTTATGAGAAACTCCGGAAAACTTAAATGGAGGCATCGATCATTGCCTAAATCACAGACTATCTGACAAACAGACCACAGTTTATTAAGACTTAAAGGTCTACTGTTTAATCAAGTAGTCAGCAGCACAGGAGTGCCACAGGGGACAGTACTCTCATTCCCTTTTATTCTCTACACCTCTGACTTCCAGTACCAGACAGAGTTCTGTTACCTGCAGAAATATTTAGATGATTCTGCAGTCATTGGGTGCATCAAAGATCGACAAGATTCTGAGTACAGAGAGGTGGTGAGCCATTTTGTAGCATCATGTGGAAACAATCATCTGATCCTGAATTTCAGCAAAACAAGGGAGATGATTATTGATTTCAGAGAAACAAGTTAAATTCAATTAACACCATGGGAGAAGAGGTGGAGGTGGTGGAGGAATATAAAGACCTTGGTGTTCACCTGGATAATAAACTATACTGGAGATACAACTTTAAAACTGTCTACAAGAAGGGAGAGAGCATACTCTCTGTAAGGAAGCTTAAGTCCATGTTTGCAAAAATATGCTACATATCTTCTATAAGTCTGTTGTGGAGAGGGTGACCTCTTCCTCGATCATCTGCTGGGGTAACATCATCAGAGCAAATGACCAAAAAAGCTTAACAAGCTAATAGAGAAGGCCAGCTCTGTTCTATGAACTCCTCTGGAACCTCTGGGGAATTTTAACAAAGGTGAATTACTCATAAAGTGAAGAATATTATGGACAACAGTGAATATTCTTTTTAAACAACAGTGTCTTCAGTAAGAGGCTTCTCCAGATCCATTGCAAGACAGACCGGTACATAACATCCTTCCTGCGAGTGGCTATCAATAACTACAACAAATGGTTGAGAGAAAATAAAAATATGAGTTACAACAACATTTAATTTCCCCTTGGGATAAACAGAGTATTCTTGAATGGAATTGAATAAGTTGAATTAAAAGAAAAAGAAACAAAACTCAGCGTTTAACTTGCAGATCACATTCAGTATGTAACAATGTGAACATTGTTTATATATCACCTTTAATAAGAATTTAATATACCACAAGCTGTTTCTATGAATGCCAATGACTTTAAAGACCCTTTATGTGTGATCCCCAGAACAAAAAAAGTGAACATATCACTTTTCCACAGCAAATGTATCAAATCAGGTAGATGCAGTCTACTCCTGAGAGCTCCCTCACTTTGCATGTTACAGCCACCAGCCTTGCATGTATGGAGTTTACATTTCTTTTTGTTCGGAAGCTTTTCAGCTTTTCTATGCCCGCAGGTGTAGTGCCTGCATGTTCTTGTTTTATGGTGCCATCAGCATTACATGAGGTGTGTTTGTGAACTGTGGGATTTCTCAGCCTTGAGTTGCTGTTTCACCTTCTGCCTGAACCCATGCTAACAAATTATTCATGTGGTGTCCGTCAAGGAGCTGCTGCTGGATCCAGCCTGCAGGGACAGCCACAGTGCGTGTAAAGATTGTATGAGTGCATCATGTATATCATGCAAGTCAACGTATTGTGTGAGATTTTGTGTTATGCAAGTATGTGAGAGTGTGTGTAGATGAGGTGTAATTCCCACTTCAAATCAAAGTCCCTGACAGCTTCCTTAATGCCTGCTGCCTCTCAAGTGATGAAGGGCCTGGTGCCCGTCACCGTGGATACCTCCATCATCCTCTTCCTCCCCCTCTCTATTGACGGAGAATCAATCACTGTGTCTGTGTGCCACTCTCTATCCCTGACACTGGCATGTATAATTAAAGTTTATTTTCCTGAACCTCCCTGCTGGATTTCTTACTGTAGCTTCCCCATAAGCCTACCACCACCAACACAGATGATAACTATGAAATGGGCATTCTTTTTTGTAAAATCATACTTGAAACAGAAGAATTTTGGTCTACATTTCTTTAACAACTGATAATTTAGGGAGGCTTTTTAGTCAAATGATGTTTACATCAAGCAGCTATGGAAATAAGTGAAAAAAAAGGTTGGTTTTTTTTTCATCATTCATCATTGCAAGGTAAGTTAATTTCATTCGAAAATATCAGTTTTCTAAGTGTTCATTTGGAGAGCCATATGTATGCTGTAAATATTATTTTCCTCGTAAGATTGCTATGCCACCAACTAGTTGTCTATCACGCTCATCCTTTCAAAGTAAACTATGTGCACATCTGTAAAACACAAACCATTAACCTTTTATTCCTCTAGTTGCATGAGGGTGAAAGATATTGTGAAGACTTAAGTCTTAAAAGTAGACAAGTTTAGATTTGCAGAATGTCAAAAGAAGGGAGCAATATACCTGTGTAAAGGACAACTCGTTTTTGAGGTACATGGTACATATCTACCTACCCAGGTTATGAGTATAAGATGTGGGATAGGTGACTCAGGGGTCTTAAAAGAAGTCCAGTCTTCTATGAGGAGCTTCACTCACACTGCAGTATGTCTAGCACCACACATGCATAAATGGAATCCTTTAACAAGTTCTTTTTTTGCTGCCTTAACTAACATCCTCTAGCTTGCACAGGGGCTATTGTTGATGTAATGGGAACTACAATTGCCACCCTATTCCTAGACCTTATTGCTTTTTTCTTGAAATCACTCAGCTACGGTTTTCCTTAAAAGAAATAGGTTTAAAGGGGTGAGGCAACACAAGCAAGAAGAAGAAAAGTAGGCCATAGCAGTGATAGCATGAATGTTTCAATGTTCTCTGTGTGTCAGAATATGTGTGCGGATCCTGCGGTCCTTTATGATGTGTGAGTAGATGCTCTTTGCATTCGGCAGGGCAAGAGCAGGGAGGTAAACATCCCCCTTCCCTTGCTAACCTGCACTCAAAGAAGAAGGGGAGGTTGCAAGGCATAGGTTTTAGGTTTTCCTTTTTTTGTTTGCTTTTTGGGGTAGTCAAGAGAATGAGTGCTAAGTCTACATTTTTGCTTACCGCAAACTTATTTCAAAGGCATACGGATGGAGGAATAGGAGGTGGGGCAGGCGGAGGAAGGATCCAACAAGCACACAGTTGGAGGGGGTCTCTTGGTCTACCAAGGTATATGATTGCTTTCCAGACCAACTAGTGTAGCATCTGGGTTGTTGTGCAGGTGTAGCTAGCTGGAAGAAGGTTAAAATTAAACAAAAAATTGCTAAAAAAAATTTTTTAACTAAAACAGCATGCTTCAGAATTTGCTACTTAGTATTCTCTTTCTTTTACTATAACTGTAACTGTCATGATCTGTAGTTCTGTTCCTTTTTTGAGCTTTCTGCTGTCTCTGTGCTCTCAGTGTCGTCCTGTCCTCCCTTGATTACCCCTCAGGTGTGTCTCGTTTCCCTGATAACCTCCTTGTGTATTTAAATCCACCTGTGTCTTCTGTTCTTCGTCGGGTCCTTGTCTGAGTTTGTCAAGGTTTGTCTAGTGTTGTCTGAGATTGTCTGCGTTTGTCAGCTCTCTAGCCACTCCTCGTTTTTTTCTTCAGCCTGTCGTTCGACCAGTGCTACCGGTGTTAAAACCTTGGATTCTGTTTTGAGCCATGCTGCCTGGCCTGAGGACTTTTCCGTTGACTGTAAACCTTGTTTTTTTTTTATTATTAAACCTCATTTTTCACCGCATCCTGGTTCCTGCCTCTGCCTCACCACCTCTACCACAACCGCTTCCTGACAGTAAGAGGAAAACAATAAACCTGTAAAAGGCTCTTAGCTGCACTCTATCTGTGAAGGTTCTCCGTTATCTAGGTCATGGTTAAGGTTGAGAAGTTCAATTTAAGCAACTGGATGTGAGGTTTTCTAGAAGTCGTTTCACATTTCATCTAAGAGGCTTCTTCAGTTCTAACAGATATAGGAGAAAACAGAGATAATTATACCGTAGGTGTAACCAAAAATTAGGGAAGGGGGAGAAAGAAACAAAAGGTGATTCTGATGGGTCTTTAACTACCTCGTCAAAGTGGTTTCGGTCACATGCTTCTTCAAAGATTGAGTCAGGTGAAGCTAGGTGTGAGGTGAACCTCTTGGATGAGGGCTGAAAAATCTTTTAGAAAACTTCACATCCAGTTGCCAAACAGGAATTTCCTAACCTCAGCTGCAGTCATTGAGCAGATTTATGATTAATCTATAATGAACCTATGATTACGAATTTCCAAGAAAATTATGTTTTGAAATTAGTCTTCCACCTTTGATGACTCTCAAATTAAAATAACACTTAGGCAGGATGTTTGGAGCAAAGATCAGGCAATTTTACCTGAGTTGAAGAGACACTGGCTCAGAAAATATGTTAGTGGCAGAACTGTGTTAGTGGCTTTATTTGTCTCACAAACACACTTATTAAAATGTGTACACACACCATCCTACATAAAATCCTAAAGACTGATTTGCTCATTAGGAAGTTTTCAATGCATGACGAGATAATTTATTCATGAAAATAAAGAAATGATTCATTCCGGATGAAACTTTCAAGAACAGTCACATTCAGATGTATCTTATTGTTGTTTTCAGCCTCAGCATTGCAACAATTTATTTCCACTGCATTATGTATGCACAACTGATTAAAAGAGTTTTGATCACCTCTTCAAATTACAGTTTTAGCAGGTAGTATTGTTAATTAGTGAACATCACTGATGTTACTTACAAGTCAGCAGCTTCATCACATGTCTTTTCTTTTCACATCAACATTGTTTTTCAGTTCATATTTGGGCATCTCTTTGTGCTTTGGGTAACACAGAATTTATTCCGATATTTCTTAACAGTTCTTTGTAAAAAGCTACCTCCATTCAATAACTGTAACCTTATTAAGTATGCAGTAAAGCAAACAGCCTTCTTCTTGACCATAGCTGTAGGAACAGCAAATGGCAAAGAGCTTCTACATGCTTTTCAGTTTATCCAAAAAAATCCGCCAGGTGGTCCCTCTCCAAAACCTCTAGTCAGCAATCTGCTCTTCTCACCAAACACCACCACATTATCATATAAGGTTATGATAGAACCTCTCTCAAAACCCTCATCTGTCAACATAGGATTTTCCAGACTAACTAACTTTTTTACCAGAGAGATCCATGAACAGTAACAGAAAACAATGGAAGAAAAAAAGAATTTAATTTTCAGCAATCGAAAGGTTAATTATCTGTTGTTAGGTTCATTCACTTAAGAATTAAAAGAAGACACCAGAGTGGAAGATTATCTTCAAACACAAACACGGAATTTAAGCCAGAGTCCGTCCTCCTATTATACCTATTAAGAGTCTAGAATTAATAGGGTTTTACTGTGCAACGACCCGCATTCGCTCACATTTTCTATACGCAACGACCCCCAGTCATTCTCTCAGACGTCTCACACATACACACTCACATGCACACTCACCTGCAGTCTGGACAAAATCACATCTCTGTGTCTTCTCTGGATGTCCCGTCAATCTTTAGCTCTCCAGCAGGAGAATGGAGATCAGGGTTAAACAGGAGCTGCCATGGGCTTCACTGACGTCCTTTCCTCCCTGCTGGAGCACTGCAGATGTATAGGCTGCGGCTCAGAAGGACCAAGAAAAATGTTAGGTTCCTTCACTTAAGAATTGAAAGAAGCAACCAGAGTGGAAGATTATCTTTACCTGCAGGCGGAGAACCACAAACCCTTGCCTCTGAGTTCTGGGTTCGTATGGCCTCAGTCCACAGTTTTATTCATTCAAAGAAAAGGGGTGTAACCCTATTACAATGTTTCTAAGGATGGGGGTTTAACAACACAGATGTACAAGCATATGTTCAAACAACCGATCCTCCTCTGTTTAGGGTCCAGCTTTGATTAATTATACCTTCAACATTCCACACACAGGATGTCCTCCTTATTATCAGGACTGGCAACCCTCAGAAACCAGGCAGTCATCATTAACCCTTAACCTCAGGAAACTTGTCTCATGATATGGATCCTGCAGCAGTTTCTCTCCCCCTCAGTCTCCTACTTTGGTGATTGTCCAAACAAAGTCTCAGTGTGTTCATATCATACATCTGTTACACCTATGACCTCGCAGCACATGGGAAAAGGATCCGTAGGCTCTTCTCACGGTGATGTAGACTGAAGGAATTTGAAGTGTCTCCTTTCTTCAAGAATATACACGTATGCTAAGAAATGTATCTAACTACTTGTGAGGGATTCAACTCAAACGAGGACAAAAAAAGAGTTCAAATTAGAACAAATTAAATTTAATTCTTCCAAAATAGCGAACAAAAGAAAAAGATTCAATGCAAAAATAAGTCAAAGAATAAATAAACATTTGGGCCAAATTTAACTGAGGTCAACTGAACTCTAACTGAACACAAACAAAATTGACCTTCCTAACAAAGAACAAAGGGCTGTTTAAATAGGGGTGGAGTAACCTAAATGTACCACTTGAGGGAGGCATGATTTAACAAAAGAATAATTAAATACAAAATTAACTAAAGCATTCTATGAAACAAATAAAGCAAACTAACTTTTACTTAACAAAAACTATATTAAGTGAATATTTAAGTGACAAAATTAACTAATTAAAAACAACTTGAAACAAGTCTCCCCCTTCAGTCTTTCAAACAAATGGTATGCTCCAGGGTTTCCTCCGCCAGCTGGTTTGAATCAGCAGCACCTCAAACAAAAAACAAGTGTAAATAAACCATTCAGACAGACAATAACTGAAGTGTGCACCCATTAGAAAATATATGTCTAAATGAAATAACTAACTTAAACATATAAAATGGAATATAATATAAAGGAAAATACTAACACGATGTGGTGGTGGGAGGAGCATCCACCACACTGCTACAAGTTAAAATAAAAACACATCACTATCATTTCTAAAAATCATCTAAGCAAAACATTAGATAAAAACACAACAATTATTATATTATTCTAACATCTGTTTTGTTTTACATATATCTGTAGCCCAATTATACCACTATAAAGTAGGTAAGAGCCCCTGAGTTCATTAAAACCATTAACTTATAAATAATAACACTCTCGTGTTTAAACCTTTGTTCAAGTTTCACTTTGTGAAATTTCACTTTAGAGTAATAATACACCAGTACTTTTCTATTCTCTTCACCCAATAATAATAAACCAATAAATTCACCAAAAATAATAAACTTCAAATACTATTCTACAATAAATCAAACACACACCTTTAAGAGATTTTGAACATATGTTGAACACAATAATAAGTTAACAAAAAAACAAAAACAAACGCTAGATGTTTCAATCTTTTTGTTTCACAAACCTGTATATATCAATGTGGGCCCACACTTCAATGTTCACCTAAGCCGGCAATAATTAACTGAAATGTAGTCCCAAAAAATTAACCCGTTACAGGCCTGATGTGATGACGAAGCGTGGAATTTGGTACCTTACCCCAGAGGAAACCAAATTGAAATTTCACTTGTCCTTAGTCCCAGTTGGCAAGATGTCTTCAGCTCCTTCACCAGTTCCTCGGTCCACAGGATTAAAGAAACAGCACGAAAATCCAATGCAGCCACAGTCCTCCAGCACAGTCACTAACTCAGTGTAAGCTCAACTCTTTGCACTAGGCTCAACTCTGTAATGCTCTCACGATGGATACCTTAGCTAAGTCTTCTGTTAGCCGAGTTAGCTCACAGTACTCAATGTCCATTCACTGGGCTAATGAATGCTAATGCGTTAGCTAGCATTACATATGACTTGTACCTACTGTACAGCGAATTCCGGTCTGAAATGATCACAGTAGCTACAAACAAAAGTGTAGAGTCGATATCTATTAACAGACTGTCGAGTTGAAAGCCTAAATATCTACAAAACCACTCGTTTCTCATTAACTCCGCCACATTTTCCAGGGTGGTTTTTTTTTTATCTCTCTTCTCTCTCGTTTTTCCTCCATTTTTTCTTTACTTCCTGTCTCTCCCTGACCCTCAGCCAACCATGGACCAGTGAAGTTGCTTTGTTCTGCCCCACTTCCTCTTACAAACATAAGCCCTTCAAAATAAAATATGGTGAAGATTTGGTTCCTATAAAACAGTTTTAAATAAATTCTTTTTGTTGACACTTTTTTATAGCAATTTTAACATATTTAAGAAAAATGCTTAAAACATTCTAAATTATTATTCCTTCCATGAACTTAACTCAATACAAAATACTTTTAATTCGGAGTGGGTTACATATCCAAAATACATTAATTTTGTTTTCTTCATATAAGATTAGATATTCTTTTTAGATTGGATATTTTTTACAGTAAACCATAATTTGATTGCATCAAATTCTGTTTCAATGTCTTTGATTAATTAGTTAGCCCCAGAGATAAAAAAAAAGAATGGTGTCATCACTGAATGTAAGTCTCAAATCTTTGGACACATGACACAAATCGTTAGTATAAAGCTTAAACAATTTAGGTCCCCACACTGACCCCTATGGGACTCCTCATCTTTTTCGGATGTCCCCTGGACGTTTTCCTCATTAGGTCTTCCAGGCACGTCACACCGGGAGGAGGCCCAGGGAAAGACCCAGGGCACCCTGGAGGTTCTATGTCTCTCACCTGGCCTGGGAGCGCCTTGGGCTTCCCTCAGCATAGCTGGAGGAGGTGTCTGGGGAGAGGAAATTCTGGGAGTCTCTGTTGAGACTGCTGCCCCTGCGAACAGGAGATGCATATGAATAGAAATGTCTGTGTTAACCTATAAACTTGTTCATTTAAGTCTGACTTTTCTCAATAACCACAATAAAGCTCAGATTAGCTCAAGTAAGGTAAATTATATTTACCATAATATATGCAAGGGATGAAAAATATAATGGAAATTCTTAATACATGAAATTCTTAATATATGAATTTCACTTTTAAAATCCTAATTTGTCTCACTCATCTTGAGGCACTTAACTGTGTTGCAATTTCCAGCTAAGCTACTATTTAACTGTATTTTTTTTTCATACATACAATTTTTTAAGTGAGAATAGAAAACACAAAAAAGGAGGAGGCGTGGCTTCAATATTTAAGAATACCATGAACTGTAGTAAAATCTCTTTGGGTAATTTTATGTCT
>JAUZNJ010032883.1:0-13456 GCA_034780135.1 Jordanella pulchra
GGTCGCCCGCGTCGAGGACTAAGGCCTCCGTACATGGGTCGTGCGCACTAACCACTGCGCCACCTGCACGCCCATCTGAGGCTTTTAAACATGCAGATAGGTACATATGCATTCTTGCCAAAGAAGAAATAATCTCTTATTGCAGTAACATTAAAATGTAAAAATTATAACCAGTAATTTCAGAAAATGTACATAGTTGATTAAAAGCAGTATTAATCAAATATATAGTTTCATGAGTCATGAGCTGTGTAATTTTCTATATATGCCTATAAATTTCTGTTTTCACAGATGTTACTTAAGTATTTTCGTATATCTTTTTTTTGGAAGATTTGGGAACTATATAACTGTAACTAGGAAACAGATCTGAAAAGGGTCGCTTTGTGACACAAACAAACTGATGTTAACTAAAGGAACAGGGGCATAAATCAGCCGCAAGGCTGTGGCACCACTAGGAGGAGGAAGGTAATGGCCGAATAGCGGAGAGAATAACAAGCCTTGTGTTTTAACCAAGAGGGTTCCTGAAAAGTTTAGGAATATTAATTCAATATTTGCAAATTTCAGAATTACATGCAGGGGCAAAGTATTATAACCACTTAAATAAGCCAAACACACAAATCAGCTGTTCAGACACATACGTATAATTTCCCCAAAACACAAAACAGTATTATAACAAAACATCTCATGTAATATTCTACGGATAGGAAAGAAAGTGTCTTATCAATAAATCCACTTGTGAGCTCTATTAAAAGCAACAAAAACAGAAGTTCTATGCCTTTAGGTGCTTGACCCTGTCTTGGCCATGGAGAGACTAAAACTTCCACATAAAGCCCAGAATCTCAACCGTTTTAGGCAAACTTTGAAGGTTCTTAAGACCAGACAGCAGCATCTCTTCTCTCTGACACTCCTGTTGCACAAACCCACAACAAAACCTATTTTCTAATTTAGGCTGGTGTGCGTTCCAGATAATCACCAGTTCATTTTATACATAAACAAAACATATAAAAAACAAATTTTGCATATTCAATAACCCAAACAAGCGTGTCTGTAAAATTGCATTCCTTTATATATTTTGTTTCTGTCTTTTTTATATTTCACTCAGATTAATAATGTGACAGTGTCAAACAGTAACTGTTAATAGCAGCATAATGCATAACACTCATGGCTGGAGGTTGGGCCTCAAGTCCTACCTCCACCTGTTACTGAGTCAAGTGAAAGATAATATTTTATAATAATAGATAATAATAGATAATAGATTGTGCAGAGCTGGAACCATCAATGGGGCACATGTGTTACCATATTGGCAAAAGAGGATCATATTACTAGCTCACAATACTGATAAAACCCACAGAAAGAACATACTAGAATTTAATCAAACAAAGATAATAGAGTAAATCATTTTACAGAAATACAACTAATATGCTATTAAACTCTGGAGTATGAACCTCTAATGTAAATGTTATATTATCCAACTGATTTAGTTAACATATCAACAGTATCATAAGGCCTCTTTGGCCCTTTTTCGTGATTTTATTGCTCATAGTAAATAAAATGTAATTTAAATCAGTGAAAGGAAAGGATATATCTGCACAAACAATTGTTTTGACTTCTTCAATCCTTATTGATTTAGACATATAATCCTCTTTTAAAGATTTGTTTCTTATACTGTGAAGTGGCTCAGTGTTAGTAAACTGCAGTGATGCTTTCAGTTACGACAATGAACTGTGAGTGATTAAGTTTTATGAGGTGAGGTGAGTGTCTAGTTGACTTCTTTCCTAGAGGCGCCACTAAACCTGAAAAAGGGAATTTCACATCACAAACATTTTGTTTTTTCCATTATTTTTAGTAGCTGGAGCTTCAGAGATAATTTATTGCAATTAGAAACCTAAAATGATCATTTGCAAAGTCAGTTGGATATTGAGAAGCCTGAATATGCAATTTTCAGCATAAAAGGAATACTATTTGGAAAAGATGACATATGTGACGGAAACTGTAAGCCATCTGTGTAAATATCTTAAGTAATATATCATTTACTAAATACGACTCAAATGACCGATTACCTTTCTATGTAAACAGTATTATTATGATGTTTTTTTGAAGTTTTGTTTTCTTAACTGAAACTTACCTAACAATCAATAAGATTTTCACCTGTGATTTACCATCAAAAGATCCTGAATCTTGACTAATTTTGGCTCGTCACTGTGTTCCAAATCCTTCACAGTGCCAAGGACAGGCCCAAAGGATGCATACTGGGAACACTCAGTCAGGTATGGCTTTAGGCACTTGATATTACAGCTTTGAGAATTATGCCAGGATCAACCTGCTAGGATCAACCAGGTGGCAAATTTTCCAAAGGGTTTTTTTCACCCTGTTTTACTTTATTGGAGTTGTTTTTTGTTTGTTTTTTGTCTGAAACAGTGTTTTCCCCCATTTTCTTCTATTTTTGATCTTTTCATTCCAAAATGTTTCAGATCCTTCAACTAATTTTAATATACCCAAATTGACAAGGAGAGTAGGGAGAACTCTGTACAGAGATTAGGCCAGATGGACCATGAAACTCTGGAGGAACTGCAGAAATCCAATGCTCAGGTAGATTTTTCTATCAACAGGAAAAATGGTTTTAGCCAAATGTTTGATCACACCTTTTCTCTAGACCTAACATCCCAAATTGAAAAATTATGTGAGGTCGCAGTGTGTTCGAGTAGTGTAGTAAGCTAATGTTTTCTTATTTAATTGTTAGATTTTACTCATAAAAAAAAATAGTAGCATTTAAAGTGTTGGTGTATTTGTATTTGTCATTATGATCTAATTTCCTCTGATCCTTTTTTTTAACTTAGTATTAAAACAAAGTTTTACAGTAATATAAAAATTCATTTAATTTAATTTCAAATTTCAGGCATTTCCATTTAAAATTCAAGTCACAATCACTTTAAACGTGTAAAGAAAATAAAATGCCAGACGTATCCTCAATGGTATACAAAGCATTTATATTTGTCTTTGCAGCAGAGTAACAGTAAAACATTTGGTATTGGGTTTGTCTGTTTTTTTTCAGATTCGGGATAGAAAAAGAGACATCAGCATAAAGGCGTCTGTATTGGGTACATAAAAGAATTTTATTACTACACTTGTACTTAGATTCCTTCTCCCATTGAGTGATGCCGATACAAACTGCTCAGGTTTCTGTGTAGCTTTATTTGTGTGAACATGAATTTGACTAAATTAAAGTTAGGGATTATGTCGGGGATTAAGTTGTTCAGGGGATCCTCTATTTCTCCTCTTCTTGCATGACTCTCTCCCCACAATAGTAGAGTCAGAAACCCGCATATCTCTGTAATTAAACATTTTGTGAGCTATCCCACATGGAAATTGGCTATACTAAACCAAAACTGTAAAGCAGTTAGTGGATTAATTTCGAAGAAATAATGGGCTTTGAAAATAAATCTTCTTTTTTCTTTTTTTCTCCCCTTTTTACAGTCACCTAACAGAATGGACTTTATTTTGTGTCATGATGGGTTTTTTTAAGCTCCGAGCCCACATGCAGAACACCCAGACAAGAGAGCAGAATCAGTTAATATATGACATTTTGAGACTGTTTTTCTTTTTTGGGTCAGAACACAAAGCACTTGTAAAACTTTGGCCTCAATGTTCTTTCTTTATTTTACTGTGCAAATCTCAACACTTTTATATCAACCTTTTTGACCCAAAACAATCTTAGTGCTGCACTCTATGGGTTGAAACTTTGCTATTGCAGTTAAGTTAATGTCACAGGTTGTAACATGTCCACCTCACATCCCAACATTCAGGGAAAATAGTGCATGGGATTCATGTCTGAGCAGGAATGGTAGAATAATTTAACAGGTGAGTTTAAAAATTTAGTTTTGAAGTAGTATTTAATAAAATGCTTATATGTTTTATGGTTGTTGATTAGCTGTCTGAGCAGAATTTGTTACTACATAAAAGTCCAGAAAATGTGATCTAAAGCCTGCACATGTGTTCTCTTGTAAAATTGACTGGATCAACTTTGCTCTTCCCCTACTTCCTTCCTGTCTGAACGATCTGCTCTGGATTGACATGAAGGTAGTGAGGAAAGCAGCAAAAATAGAGTAGATGCGCAATTTGGAGAAGTGGTGAGCGCCAGCACACCTAGGACAGATCAGGCGCATTTCTCTGAACTTCGCTGACTAAGTTGCTGTGAACACCTGCAATCAACTGCAGAGTCTCGGTGCTTAGATATCCATATGGAGTTAAGGGATAACAGATCAAAAACACTGTTATATGTGGTTCTGACTCCTGAATACAAATTGAACACATCATTAAACCATCTCATCCTATTACCTATTAGGCAGCACAGTGTTTGTTTTTTATTTAGAATATCAGTTATATCAAATTCACTGTGATTTTCGTCTTGACCACCCCCTTCTTAACACTTAGCCTTCTTTTGTCTTTGTGCACAGCCTACTTTGGTGGAAGTATAAAAAAACTAGTTGATAACTAGATAATAAATTAGATAATATGATTTGATAATATAAAAAAAACATTATTTACTGATAAGAGAGGTGAAGGAAAATGCTGGATGAAAGTTTTTTAAAACACATTTTTTCAAATGCTATAGAGCTAGTAGTGTGTCAGATACATTCTTTATATTTTTATTCTACATACAACTTTTCCATCTGGAATAACACAAGCAACACAGACAGAAACACATCTTTTGGGAGGAGCATTGTTTGGCCTGTCAAAGTCAGAGGAAATAGAACTGAATGTTGATTTTACACTCATACTCATCGTGTTCCACTTATCTGGGACCAAGTCATGAGGGAAACAGCAGAGACTCCCAGACTTCCGCCTCCCAAGACACCTCCTCAGCTTCCCTGGAGGGTATCTTTACTGATCCAAAAATAAGTAAAAGTGTCTTCAAATAAGTGTACTTCACCTCTATTTAAGTAGATATTTATGATGTTCAGAGTACTATTGCTCTTGAAAAAATATAATTACATATCATACACTCGAAGCAAGATAATTGAGTCATCTTTTTTTTTATTTTAAACATAAATCCTCTTAATCCTTTTGCAAATTGTCTTAGCTGTTAAAAACAAAGAAAAAATTTTTTAAAGAAAAAAGGAATTACTCATATTAAGACAAATCTAGATGGACTTATCACAGCACACGAGGTGAGACTTTACAATGTGTGACTCTGGGCCCCAGTGATGCAGCAGCACTTTTCTGCTAGCATAACAACAAGCTCGCTACAGCAACAGAGCAATGTTGAAATGAAAATTAAGGACAAACAGAAAGAACATCTTATATCCTCAGATTTTGTATTGGTAAATCCGGTAGAAATTGTTTACTGGAGAGTTTCTTTGACATGTTTCACAGACTACAAAATTATAAAAACAGAGCGCATCGCTTTGAGTTTTTACGTCACATCCTTAGGTATATGTTTGGTTCTATCCTCATGAAGCTGACCTTGTTAAAGCAGCCTTTGAAATCAAGCTATACTAACTCTTTACTGGCCAGGCTAACAATAGCCCCAAAACATCCTGGGACCTAAGGTACTCAGGTAATTCATCATCCCCCAAAGCCTTGCCACTGGGGAGTTTTTTGACCACCTCAGTTACTTGAGCCTGGATGAACAAGTCAAGCTCTCAGCACCTATAGTCCCTGCTTCCGCCAGGGAAGGCATGCCAGTCGGGTTGAGGAGATCCCTTAAATATTACCCAGTAGAGGTCAGCAGCTGACGTCCCCCACTAAAACCGGTGTTAGCGAAGCACTGCACCCCCCTTTAGATTCCAGAATTACTTTGAGGCTCACCAATAGTCTTTCTCCATGGTCTAACCAAACTCCTCCAGCCCTCCTACTCTCCCCACGGGCCACTCAAGGAGCTGGATCACAAAGCCCAGGCTATGCATGGAGGTGAGCCTGACTATTTCTAGCCTATATCATTCTGCCTCCTACACAAGCTCAGGTTCTTTCCAGCAAGGTGACATTCAACGTCCCCAGGGCCAGTTTAGGCGTCCTTTGATGTTGATCTCTCCTCATCTTTTCTGTTTTTACTGTCCTCATACTGGTTTCATGCAAAACACACATTCAGTTTCAAGAGGGTAATATCTGTAAACAGGGCAGCCTCTAATTAATGAGGCTTGATTCCTCTAGTTTGACACTCATCTGTAAAAACAATTAACTCTGGTGCTTTTTTACACGGCAGAGGACATAAATCAAATGTTAACACAAGAGTGGATACCTCGCTCAGTGTAATTAGGACAGCAAGAACCTAAAAGCCCTTAGTACTGTGCTTCATTATCAATTGACAACCTGTATGTCCCCTGACAGTGACTGATCTTCATAGGGAGGTAATTGCAAAAGCCTGATCTGCATAACATAACGGGGGACTAAAATGCGATTTGCTGGCTTTTGTTTCTGTGAATAGATAGTGCTTTTCACCTTTTGTTGTTGCTTCTATAGTGTGCTCTGAAAGAGTTAGTTCAATTTGAAATCCTTTTTCATTTTTTTATATTTTATGCAACTCTAAACACTGATAAGCTACACCAGACTATTCTAAATTACACAAAGGATTTTAGGATATCTAGCAGCATTATCTCAACACTTCCCCAAATAATGTTCAATATTTTGAATTTAAATTGCTAAGGGGGTTCTTCTGTATGATTTTGCTGTAATCATTAGTTGGTTCTATTCTTTATTTCAAAAAGGTGTATTTCTTATAGAGTTAGTTAAGTAAAAAGAAAAAAGAAATAATTATTTGAAGAAATTAAATAGCAATTAAAAGTACTAAAAAATTTGAGAGATTTCTTCTACATCTAGGAGATTTTTTATGAATAGGAACTTAAAAACTTATATTACTATTTAAGCTTATTAATGTTGTAACATTTATCAAAACATTAACTAGTCCCTTGGTCATTTAAAGAAACAGTTTGATGGTATAGAACTTGTAGTTCTTATCTGTGATGGCAATTTTGATGGAGAAAAAAATCCAAAAGAAGAGGAAATTAATGTTTTGTGCCAATTGCATATCAATTTTACCAGTACCTGAAAACTGCTTCTGGGGAAGATTCAGAGCTTCTTACTGTGATAGGAATATTAGAATGTTTGAACTGGAACCGTTTTTCTGTTTAGCTGAAGGGAAAGGGGCAATTTTCCACAGTAGGACATTAACAATAAGTATAATTCAATTCAATTCCATAACAGGGGCTCAAACCTAGCCAAAAGATTGCTCTGATAGGGAGGGAGCAGCTGGTTTGTGTGGCCCAGGACACTGAATATTTTGCAAGAAGGGGATGTTAAGGCTAAATCCTAAGCCCAACACGAACATTTTGCAAAGACCCAAAAGGAAACCATTTTTTTGTATTGGAATTGTAATCTCTGATGATGATATAGTTACCATACAGTTATTTTGAAATCAAAATCTGTTTATTTAAGTTATATTAAAACATCAACTGAAAAATCTGGCAAGTTTTAGTCAAATGCTGGTATTTGTTACTGAATGGCGACGTTATTGCTTTCCCTTCTAACACATCAGCAGTTACTTATAGTAAACACATACTCCTGATGTGTTCATTTAAAAAATGTTTTTATTTTAAATAACTCAGTGTGGTGTGGGTTTAATTTCTCAGACAAATTAATTCTGCATGGTAAGTTTCCATTATACTAAATGATTGCTCAGCAGTGAAAATGAACATTGTTGGATACAAAGCAATTACAGAGGGTATGGATCAAATGCAAGACACAGTTCACTTTCAAGACATGACTGTTACATCTTTTACTTTTGAGAAATAGATAATACAAGCAGATTTTGTTTTCTTTTCATATGGGTATTTCTTTCATACCTTTTAAACTGTTTTTCTTCAAATTCTCCTAAAGCTCAGTGTGTAATGTTGTTAAAGCATTTACTGCAGCTTTGATTCAGTAGGATTGTTTAGGTTTAAAGAAAATATGCTATTGGAGTAATTCTTCCAACTATTTGTATTTGCTGTCAGGGCCTGAATGTTGTATAGTTTTCTTCCTCCCCTATATCACAACTTCTGGTATTAAGCGATACCATTTGATCCAGTAGAGATTTGATCTTTAACATTACTAAGGCCATGTTCCCAGTCTACACTAAAAAGCATCAATCACATCTTTTATCTGCTTCCAGCATTCCCTCTACACTTTTCACTTTGAGTTTGAGCTGCTTTCTAGGGAGTCATTCCCATTTGTCCCCTAAGACCTCTTTAAATTGCAGTTGAACAAGTTACAAGTTGTAATCATAGCAAATCAGTGGCAACCTAATGAGGAATATAAACCTTAACATAAAATAAATAATGGCAAGTTTCTCTGCAAGAAATTTGTAATCCTCATTTTCCCTAGGAACCAAATACAAACATGATCTCTGTCATGACAATTGGAAAAACTAAAACTAAAATACAATAACTGATGGATAACACTAAATAATCTGAGGATAAAGTAAGGTGACTTTTTGTAGTGGAAAGTAAAAAAAAACACATCAGAGCTCCTTTTAGTGATGAACTGGTTATGAATGCTTATTTTATTATTTAACCCACAGCTTAAACAAACATAAAAATGGAAAACTGTAGAATCATTGTGTTTCTTCTTTTTGTTATAACTGCCCTTTCATACACTTGAAGCATCAAGCTTCCATCAAGTAAGATCAGAACCACTTCAGGGCCATTCCACTGAGTCCTGCAAGGTACTGTTGGTAGTAAAAAAGAGTGTGGTGCTCCATGGTGTCAAAAGCTGCCGACAGATAAGAAGAATAAGAAGAAGAAGAGCCACAATCAGCAGTCATTTGTTTTTTCATTGTTGCATTTCTTTGAAAGGTAGCATAACTACTGTCACCACTGGCACTGGCAGCATGACAGAGTCCATTTATCACTAACTCTCCAGATGAACCCCTGTCACATGAAGAACTGCCCAAAAAAGCAAACAAATATTATGAGAAAACAAATTTCTAATTTGGTCAAGAAGTGCAACAGAAAACAAGAAGGACAAAACACAAGAATAACAAAACAAGAATGATTTGTTACATTGTTTTAAATTGATAAGTTAAAAATGAATGTTCTGTTCCATAGTTCTACGTAGGAACACAAATGCAACACATCACACACATCTCTATCTTTCTGGGACCTTTCCTTTGACTTCCATTCATTCATTTAAGGCCTAACCGTGACCCTCTACCCTAAACCGAACCACTATGGTTTCATACCAAACCCTAACCCCAACCTAAACTCAATTTAGGCCCTTCACGTTTTTCCTGACCCTAAAACATCAAATCTCTTTATGGTGCCCAGATATCAGAATGTCATCAGCGAGGCACACATCAGAAGCCTCTCTGATAAGTCAAGGGAAGAAAAAAACTACCAGAACTATTTTTCAGTAAGAGCAGCAGTTTAACAGGAACAGAGTAAGCAAAGTGTTGTTGTAAAAGATCTAGTAAAGTTGAATTAGTGGAGAAATATTACACTGAAAACACTACAATAACAAACTCTGGAGCAAACACTGACACTTGATAACTTTCAGTTTCTTATATTACCCTTTAGAGTTATAAATCAATAAAACCCTCAATTAGAGACACCTTTATGCATTTTCTTTGTATACTTATCATGAAACAGACTGTCAGACTGATCAAATTCATTGGCCAAATTACATAATTGGCATGGATGTAATATTTTTATATACAAAAACTGTAAATGAAGAAAAAAAAAACTGTGAAAGACAATGAAAGTTGTGTATTGTAGGATTTTCTGTATGAAGATAATAAAAACTCCGGTAAATAAAAAATGAGCTAAGCCAGCTCTTTGTTATAAAAAGGTTTTGGTTAAAATCTTGAAACATGCTCAAATGTAATTATTTAATGTAGTAGAACCAGGAAAGATATGAGAGAAGGGAATGCTCAGGACAACTCATCTTTCTTTAATCCCCTCGTTTCTCTGCTTCCAGTCTCCTACCCAACCCCCAATTACAATGAGAAGAAATGCTTTGCTTTTTCGCTCCTCAGAAATACACAGGCTCTACATCAGGACTCAATTTGGTTTGGTAATGAGTCTACGCTTGTGCATTTCCCCATGCAGACAGCCCAATCTTCAACTGCCTGCACACATGGGTCCTTTTTTTCCTTTGCAGGACGGCACTGAGGAAATAGACTGGTAAAAGTGTTGCCTTTTCTCATTTGGATGAAACTTGAAGCTCACTTCATGTAATCTTTTCAGAATGACCTTGAGAAATCTCTCAGCTCTGAGGAAATGCTTGCTTTCAGCTTTGGTCTTGCAAAATTTTTCTATATGGATCCCATAACTATTCCAAGTAGTATAAGATTACGTCTGCTAATAAAGGCACATAGAGGAGCTCTAACTATTTATACTTTATTTCCTTTTACATTTTAGTGGTAAAGCTATGCACAGTCAAGGGATTCATGGGTTTGAGTCTTCTGGTACACAATGTTACCTGTGGGAAACCTTTTAATGGCGGTTGTCACAATGTATGCAATTTCTTCTTCTAACAAGCATTATTTTTTATTTCCAAGAGAACAATAATTCTATTTTGTAAATGTTATTCAGAAAGACACACATACCAGTATATTTCTTAGGTTCCTCTTTAATGATGTGTGATATTTTATTATATCTGACTTTAAGTTTTTTATTTTCATCTAATTTTTTTACCTCTTCTTGTGGCACTTGGAGATAGGTAACTTATATGAAGAGTATTATTTATAATATTTAGTTCCATCATCCTCAGTACATTTTAAATACTTATTACTGTCTCCAGCTAAATGGCTTAGAACCTTATCTTTTTTTAAGGCCACTCTCAAACATCATCTCCGCAGTGTAGAGAAACACATACCCTCATCAACACTGTATTTACTGTGGATCCCTTCTGTTATCATAGGAACCCTCCTTTGTAGAGACATGGTCCTTATACATAGATAAAGTTGAGAACAAATCCCTGCAGAAACTGTAGTTCCTGTGGCAACTAAAGAATTAAAACCTTCCACATGACCTGCAGCTCATCTTCATCAAAACCACCATCATTCAATAAATTATAATGCACCTCCATCATCAGGGCATGAAACTGGCACCAGCCCACATGCAAATGCGGGTAACTTTTGTGATTGGTGAGTGAAACTGTCAGGCTAACTGGGACATTTGATTTTGCAAACAAAATATAGTGACATATATGCAGCTGGCATTAAGAGGCAGTGGGCTATAATTGACCAAAAGAAAGATGAGGAGGACAATTTAAATGTTTTAAACAAGATGCTTTAGTACGCAGTGGAGAGGGATAGCAAGGTTCCCCACTAGCTGGTATCGGACAGACAGAGGAGATGCACTGTGTGGATTACCGTGCATACGGCTCAGAGAAAGTGAAATCAGACTAGACCTTGTAGAAAGTCCAGGAAGGTGGAGGATGCAGAGGTAAGTCTCTGCTCCTCCTACTCTTTTGAAGACTCAGAGCCCTCAATCTTTGCTTTGTAAAAGGGTTTTCTATTGTTGCCCAACCTTGACTTTACAGTGAAATATGGTTCAGATTCTGCCATGTTATTGTTGTTGTTTGATTGAATATTAGAATTTTCTTTAAAAGGAAAATAAACGTATATGTACAAAAGTAAAAATAGCATTTCAATATCAATATGATGTAAAAAAAACGGGAAAAAAAAAGAGTTAAATCTTGAATTTTTTTCATTTGGATGAAACATGAATGTATGTATTCTTTTTCGAAGACCTGAGAAATCTCTCAGATCTAAAGAAACGCTGGGTTTCAGCTATCAATTAGGTCTGTGAAGAAGATCATCAGGGGTGACCTTTTCCTCTACCCATGACATGTACAAGTCTAGGGCTTAAAAAAGATCAACTACCATCTTTGCTGATGCCATGTATCCTGCTGTCAGACTTTTACCTTCAGGTAAGCGCTACACAGCTCTAATGGCAAACGCAAGCTGGCACAGAGAGTTCCATTTTTTAAACCTGGTTGCCATGGCAGGATTTAAACATTTTCATGTTATTTTTCAAAACTTAAGAGACCCCACATATGACAATCAAAAAATCAGAGATGAAACAGGTTTAGTCCTACAGTATGTGGTGTACAAACACATGGCAAGCAAAACATAACACATGAACAAATTTCATTCAGAAAAAAATTTGATGTCTGATAGGAAATCTTACAAGAGAAAACATAAGTACTTGTACTTGTCATCTCCAGATCATCCGGGGCCGTGTCGCAGGGGGGCAGCAGTGTCCCTAAAGTCCTTGAAGTTAAGTTTCACCTGTGCTTTTATTATGAAATACCGACAGCGAGAGCTTGACAGCAAAAACCATGGGGTTTCTAAGGGTAATGGCAGGTCCAACTTAAGGGTCTGGGAGGTTGAGGAATTGCTAAATATTAAACAACCACCCACTAAATAAGTTACATGCCCACTGTTAGTATATTCAATGCATGTACAGGAATACCATGTTATGTTATGTAATACCTTTATATTGGAGCACAGCACTAACATCTGCTGGGATGGTGACGTCATGGGCAGAAATTAAAAATGAGAGTTCTTAAAAAACAAATCAGCACTTTTACCTGGACAAAAAGTGGACAACTTTATTAAATTCAGAGCCTAATGGGGGGATAGTTGACCTACCTCTGGACCTCAACAGTAGCACACATGATTTTTTTTTATTCATTTTTTTATAACCATTTTAACTAGAAAAGCCTGCACTAATGAAACACTAACCATTCAATCTATTTGCTGAGTTTTCTCACGTACTGTAGGTGGCCTGTCAGCTTCACACAGCTAAAACTCCTTCAATTTGATGACATGGTCCAGGGTGTAAACACTGTTCATCTTAAATGCAGAGCGCTGAACTCCCCGCGGGGCTCATGGAAACCACCACGGCGACCACTTTTGGTCTGAACGCACCGTTATTTGATTCACTTTTAGAAATTCTTGTCCCATTGTGTCTATGCAAAAACAGTGCGACTCATCTAGAGCACTTCAAAGTGGATTAGACCATGTCTGATCGATTCAAAATTCCACCAGCTTTTTTTTTATTAAAGAGGATTGGACTTACATAGTCATCATATGATTCATGTGTGACTGCTAACAGCGGGGGCCTGTATCCAGCGTTTGCTGCTGCCCCCCTGGCCCTCGAAGCCTGCGAGTCTCTTGTCAGGACTGTTGTGGGAAGTTTGCCGTGTGTGGCTGCAGCTGTCCCTCGAGGTGCTGCTGCTCTTCTGCTTACACCTCTGTGGCCCCTGCACAAACAAACAAGCATACAAAAAGCAATGACTCAGAATTCTGCCTCACAGCATTTTCATTTTATAATCAAAGACGCTGTTATTTTTGTGGAAAAGTGGAATTAAGGTGATAGTAAATTGCTGAGATCTCTATCATTTTGACATACCCGTAACAGGACTGCAACATTCTTAACACCAGATAAAACGAACAGAAACTGGTCATATATATATA
>JAUZNJ010032884.1:0-13456 GCA_034780135.1 Jordanella pulchra
GAAAGATGGCAGACAGACTCCGGATCCCAACAATTGTACCTCCCACAGATTTAGGTTTAAAGAATTTGTTTGATTTTAATATAATACTTCTTACAGGAAATGATATTTTAGAGCTTTCCAGTCAGAGATTTTACAGCAAGATATATATTATTTTAATGAAAATATATAAATCTGAATGATTTTGGTTGTACTTCTAAGTGTGAGCAAAAGAGATTTGCTGAAGCGCAAACTTCAGGAGAGAAAAAAAAGGAATATTTTTCAGCCGGTTGGACAGTACATACCTCCAAATTAAAAATTTTTTTTATCTGATTGGAACATCTGTGGGTCACTGTAAAATATAGTGGATAAAAAAAGAAGTTTTGCTGATAGGTGAACTCTGAATGCTGGAATCAAAATAAGTAGAGTTTTAACTGGTGTTTGTACATGTTTCAGATTCAGTATTTCTTAAAAGTATTGAAATAAATCCCCGTGCTGTTTTTCAATAATTAGCATGTGTTATATATAATAGATGTATTTTCAATTTCTTTAGATGAAACTAAAAAGAAATATTACGATTCCTTTTGTAGATTCTGTCATTCTCAACATCCATATTCAAACTATGTAGCCTGATGCAGCTTTTAGACAATACACTTATGACCAAACACATACTGAAATGCTTTTTTAATGACTGAAAAAGCATAGAATGTTAAATCCTATTGAATGTTGTCTGACTTGGTCAGTCCTGTTTCAGAAGATGTCATCTCTCAGCAGCAGCCTTTGCTAAATATGATGGTGTTGTACATCTGTGACTTTGCAGGAAGATATCAGCTAAGACTCACCATCAGGCTGTGGATTACAACATCTTTGAGGGGATGGAGTGCCACGGTGTCCCAGTCATTACCATCTCCAGAGGCAAAGTGGTTTATGAAAATGAAAAGCTGCAGGTTGAACCAGGACATGGCAGGTTCATCCACAGAGGGCCTTTCTCTGAGTTTGTTTATAAAAGAATCAAGCAAAGGGATCAGGTGAGACGTAGACTTTAAGTCAACAAACCACAGTGTTCCATACTGAATTCTTCATCTTCTTCAAATGTTCCTCAAAGTTCATCATCACAGTTATTCTCTGTTTACTTCTAGCTTCCCAATGCTTGATTAAAGATCTTCTGTATGAAACATCGCATAAATAAAATACAGGAACTGTGTCATTCAGGTTAGATTTTATTTTCCATTAAATTAAAAGTTTTAAAATAAAAATACTGTCCATGCTTCATAATCACATCAATTAATTTTATATCATCATATATTGGATATTTTATGTTCTGCTAATATTTTTCTGTGTTGCTTTGTTCTTGCCTTGCTGGAGCAGTTTAAATTTTGTTTCTGCTCAACAGCAAAAATCAAAGGAAAAAATATCGAAAAGAAAAACCTGATATTGTTTTTCTTTTTTTTTTTTTTGCTGTGTCAATTTGTTTTTATATATAAGGCCCAACATTTTTTTCACTTTACCAATCCAAGTAATCTAGTCTCTGTGTTTTCAAAGGCCTGATAAGCACATTTTTGTATGAAATAATAGCTGTATTTCAGGCTGTGTTTCCCAAACACATATACAGTATGATTTGAGAATTGTTCACATTCTTCAATTTAACACCAACTTCTGTTACCTGAGAGCAGGTGTTTTGGCTCTGAAAGATTCCTCAACATTTTACATTCCCTTTGCATTTCTTGGCTTTGTCTAAAGATCATCAGGTTTGGTGGCACACCATACAGTAGTAGCGTTTTAAAAGTTCCCCTTCAGGCCGAAAGCCAGCCAAGTTCCCTCCAAATTCCAGCTGCTGGAGTTGCCCTCCTCTTTCTGCTGGTAGTGCCAATATTTACTGCAACTCCACCCATTTATTGAAATACAGGGTATTTTTTGGTATAAATTATGGCATCTTAGGGTTGTGGCCTCACTGACAATGTCATTGCATGTGATTACATTACCCCCATGGACCTGTTGGTTACCAGGTAAGGACCTGCCAAGGACCCACCAGGGGAACACGGGAACTCTTAAATCATAACTACTGTACTTTCTTTATCTGACTACTACCTGGGGATAATGAATGAGCTTGTTTTTCATTGTGTTCATGTAACCAGTGAGGAGCTTCAATGCTGAGAGTGTTAAAGCTTAAACAATAGGAGAGAGCAGAGTGAACAGAAAAACTAGGGAAGTGAATTTACTTTTGACAAAGAACAACTAGAGTCAACGGAATACATAAACTAGAATACTGGACTAATAAAAATAAGACTGGAATAATAAAAATATAAACTTGGGAAGACACAAAAAAATAATAAAAACTAGTATCAAACTCAAAACCATGACAGAGGTGAGCTGTTGTAATCTTTATGCACTAATTTCACGGCTTATTCTGGTTCCTGTTTTTAGAACTTAGTTCATAACAGTGAAGCCAAGTATTGGCTGAGTCTTCGCTTTTTTGGCTATTCACCAATTCCATTGAAAGATGAACAGTCATTTCACTAAACATCTTTATGGTTGTTAGTTTCCATGTAGGATAATTTAAGCTTAGCAGCCCATCATGCTCTTCTTTTATGCTTCCTTCCATTCAATCTTTTTTAAAGTCCACTGTGCTGCTAAACCATGTTTGGAACAGTCAATTTATCTTAAGTTATCTAAGAGGAAGGTTCTACAGTATATAAAAACCAACAAGCTGCCTGTCAACCTCTATAGCAGGCCTGCCCAAAGTTGGCCCTCAAGGGCCACTGTTCTGCAGCTTTAAGAGGTTTCCCTGCTTCAGCACAGCTAATTCTGATGATTGCAGTTCAGTAAAAGCCTGTTAATCAGCTATCAATGGATAACGTAGGGGAAACCTCTAAAACCTGCATCCTCTTGTTGTAGTTTCAGAAGTTTATCATTTCAGGAAGCTTCACAAGAGCTATTTTCCTCATTTCATGGTAGTAATCTGTTTTATGTGTTTCAACATTTGCTAATGCAAAACGTTACGCTGGGATTGAATTAACACCATTGTTGAGCTGCCCCTGTTTCAGAGAGCAGCAGCTGCCACTGGAACGTACACAATTTCCTAATGAACAGACATATCAGACATGAACTGTAGATAAAGCCAAAGTACTCAGACAGAACCCATGAATGCACAGAGATAACAAGCAAACGTCATGCAGAGAGATCACAAACCTGGATCCAAACCCTTGATCCTCTTGCTACACTGAACAGAGATTCTAGATTATATCACCCAGCTGGAGCAGTGGTCATGCCCAGTTTTTATCCTCTTACATCACTCTATCACCCCTCAAAATGAAAAATAACCACACACACACACACACACACACATATATATATATGTGTGTGTGTGTGTGTTTATGTGTATATACGTATTTCAAAGATCCACTGATTTTACTTGTGCAACATTTTGTTAGACATGCTTTTCAACCAGTGCAGCACACTTCAATTGAGTATAGCGTTGATTGACAACAAATGTCCTTTCAAGGTAATTTACAACTCAAAAAAATGACAATCTCAAAAAGACGTCACAGCGGACACTTTTCTGTAAATGCTCTGAGAAAATTCCTAATCAACTGCCAGATGAGACATACTTACCCGTCTATTCACTGTGCTGCACTGAAGTGACTAAACCTTTCTTTTGGCTTTGTGTGTTGTCTACAGGTGGGGAGACCTACAGCTGTGATCAGAAAGCCCTATGAAGGCAAAGTTGTGTCTGTTTGAACTGACCAGGAACATGAAAGTGTCTCTGAATGTCCAGCTGTGTCTCTGCAGTGTAAACAAGGTGCTAGAGAGGCAGAAAAGAAGAGAAGAGAAGAGAAGAAGGGCAGTTTGAAAGGGGGCAGATTTTTACTAAAGCTGTTGCAGAATTGACAGAGTATTTGCCCTTGAACGCTACTCAACACCTAGTTCATTTTTCTGAAGATTAATATACACCATGGCACATTTCCTTCTCTGTATCAGGTCCTTGAGTCAGATCCAATCCATACACCGGTCAGCAGAGGCCACTCGGCTGATAAAATTGTGTGATGCAGTCATGTAAAAAAAAGAGAGAAGGGTTTTTATGTTTAAAATGCAGTGGTAATAAATGTGTGTGCATCATTCATACCTTGTATACTGTGGTAATAAAACTGCATATGAGCTGGTGTTTGCTTCTGTTCTTTTTTAAGGCCAGTTTCTATTTTTTCTTTTTTTAAAACATTATCCCCATTTCTGCCTTAAGCTTGTTGCCAGTGGCAACGGGATTCACTTTTCTCAACCACAAACATCTTTTTATTTGATGAAAGATTCATGAAAGTACACAGACAAGCATGAAAGTACTCAAATGTATTTCATTGACCCAGACAGACTGTTTGCATGTTAAGCAGCATCTCAGCCAGGCCTATCAGCCCCATTTATGCCCATGTTTGGACTTCATTCTTTTCCTTTTCCATGCAAAAAAAGAGAAAAGGTCTGCAGCCGTCACTAAGCATCATCCTGCTTCCCATTGGGCTGGCGTGCTGCCGTGGTTTTATGCCACAGGGCCAGTTAGGACACAGCGTGAGCTTATCAGGTTGCCACACGGGTCAGTGGCGGCATGTGACTCACAGAAGGTCTACTCATGCTTGAGCAAACCTACTTCCTCCTGACTCTTGAAGTACAATACATGGTGAGGAAAGCAGTGGCTGCTGAATTGACATGGTCGTAATTGGTATTATCTGAAAATGTTTGTATGCATAAATATGAAACATTAGGACAAAACTGTGATGCTGTAACTGGTCGAATTTCAGAGGTTTACAGTTTCTATTAAAATAAACGCGTTAGGCTTTGTGTAAGACATGGTTGTGTCTGCGATGGGAGAATTAAAACAATAAAGCATCAGGGTTTTTTCTTACATGTAAATTGGATGTGTTTCATCAAACATTATATGCTTGCTTAAGTAAAGTAACGGGTGTTATTCTTGTTCAGATCAGTTCATTTATATTGTGCAAATTCGCAACATGTTATGTTAAAGCACAGGGGCATTTTAATCAGATCATAAAGTCTGATTGGTTAAAAGTTTTATAAGGAAATCCAGATGATTGTGTGTAGTCATTGACTTTGCAGGATTCACTGCTCCTGGAAGAGCATGTGGTGACAATAGATATTCACTTGTATAGTGTATGATTAACCCTACAGGAATCCCTCACATCAAGCAAACATGCAATGGCTGTAAAGAAGAAAATCTCTTTTTTCAATAGCAAGAATCTTCCAGCAGAACCAGACTTAGTGTGAGCGGCCTTCTGCTGAGGCCAACTCCGGGTTCAGGGAGACAGAGGCAGACAAACAAAAGGAAGGTAGAACAAACTGTTTATTTCCATCAATTTACAATCCTGTTAATAATTACTTATTCCAAAATGGAAATTCCTTTTTTCCGAAACTGATTTTGTGAAATACTTAAACTAAACAAACAGGTAAAGCTAAGAATCAATTATTTTCAAAGTAGAAAAGCATCCTGAGAGCACAGACCTCCCCCAAGCAGCAAGTTTTGCCACATATTGTGATTTACACCCATAACTACAAGTCTCACATGATCTGTATCATGACCAAACGTAATTAATTGTTACCAGAGGTGGCATCAGGCATACGTCTGGAAACAAATTCCCTAAAATCCTTTCATAAATTTATAAATAAGCCACAGCTTGTCTGCAGCCTCTGGTGCTTGTTCTGCTCTCACCTTCATTCACTCTGCACTCTGCTTTTTTTGTTTGATCAGCAGATTGAGACTTGGAGAGAGGCATGGCTCACCTTTCCTGCAATACTTCCGGACTTTTTTGAGTCCCATGCAGAAGCTGTGAATAGTCACTGCTGCCACCCTCTGGTTTACGGGGAAACTGCTTGTTCTGCCGAATAATGTGAAAGAATCTTTAAAAAAAAACCTGGATGCAGATTATGAGGTGGATCATCACCAAACTTCAATGGATTGTTCCTTGGACCGAGGTGAACCTTGGATAAAAACTTGAATTAAAATCTGTTCATAGCTTTTCAAGTTATCCTGTCTAATATGTAATAAAGTGAGTTATTTTAGGCTTTATTATCTACTCATGCTTAATTCTTCAAAAGATAAAGCTAATTGTTTAGCCCTTCATTATAAATGCCTAATTCTCTAATCCCTAGTGGAACACTGTCCTACAAACTACAGCATCAGTATATTTATTCCATCAGAAAGTAGTGCCAAAGTAAAGCTTTACAGTCAACTGTCTTTGACCTTTGAATACTCCATCAACACCTCTCTGAGTCTAAGCTGGCTGTGACAACTAAGAGAGGCATATGAGCTCTATAGGGAAAGACAGTGCATTGAAGCAAAGGACACTGTGCTGCTTGCTGCACATGCAGGGTATTTCTGTTATAGATTATATAAGCAAACAGAGATGCTCTACATTCAGAAATCAGAAACGGATGTAAAATATAAAACCTCCTAAAACCATTTGGGGTTACTACCAGCATTCTGTGATAAACAAAAACAAAGTCTGCCTATCTAGTTATCAAGAAAAAACATGCAAGGATAAAAGTATAAGTCTCCTTGAATAATCAGTGAAGCTAAAAAAACATTCATATCCTGTTAATTCACAGTTTGTCAGCAGAAATCTGAATATGCAGACATATAGAGATATAGAAACAGACAGAATCACAACAGTACAGTTCATTAATCCTGTAAATTTATTGGAAGTTTACAGTCAACAGATTAGTTATATGTAGTTGGAGCAAAACAGGAAAGAAAATGTGATTAACAGTATGAACTCAAAAAAGTCATAATGACCCTTGGATGCTGCTGTTTGCTTCCTAAAAACTGTGAAACATGACTGTTCAAATCTCTGTGGTGTAACTGTTTCTGTGGAATGAATCATATAACCTAGATTAGCTATCTGAGAATATTTTTTTTCTCCCTGATATTTAGCCAGGTCATTTAGGCAAGTATGTGCTAGAAAATAACATGTTATGTTTTATAAGAGCCCTGTGGCTAAATCTGTGCAATATGCAAAACTGGTCCTTTCTATTCTCTGTAAATTTGACTGTAAAATGAGTTATTAGGCAATGATCCTCACTGTTCCACTTTATGCTTTTTTGGTGGTTTTCCTCTATAGCAATTAACTAAATTACCAGTGTAGCAGCTAAAATCCTATATTCCAGGATACTGATTGCTATCATTCCTGACAGGCTTTGGTCTTACTTTAGCTCATTCAAGCATTACTGTGCAGGTCTTAATTTGGACTTACTCATAAAGCCATTTATTTCCTACAAAAAGATCCATTGTCTTCACCAAACATAATACAACTAACATAACCGAAAACCGTTTGCCCCTTCTCATTAGCAACACCTGAACGACATGACACTCGACTTTAATAACCCCATCCCCTTCTAATATAATCAGTACATCAAAGGGAATACTAGTGGAGATAAATCCAGAGAAATAAGCTAAATGGTTCCTACAGCTAGCTTAACATTAGCATGTTTATCCTCTGTTTTGATAAGTAAGTTTATTCTGCTTCCTGTGTAACATAAAAAACGTTTTTAAATATGTAGTGTTTAACTTTAAAAATCCTTAGCATTCAATAACAAGCTCCAAGTTTCAGTCTCTCCCCATGCAGGTGAGCCAAATCATCCACAGCTGCTTGCAGAAGGGGCAAAAGACACAAAACCAACAAGAGCAAATAAATAAAGACACTTTTCCATTGATAATTGCAACTCTTCATGGTGCTACTCCACTTAGTTTCAGTTTATTCTGCACATAACCGGCTGGGTTTTCATTGACCCTCTGGCAGTGGAAGCTGTGTGCTCTGCCACTACTATTGTATAACATTAGCATCTTAAAGCAACGCTGTGTAACTTTCAGCCACTAGAGGCGCTAGACCTGTAACTATCAGGTGTAGCGCCCCTGAAAGCAACTGTCAAAACCATCACAAAGTTAATCAGTCTCCTTCCATGTTATGGTTCTGCTAGCAACCCACTTTGCACCAGAAGATTGAGAAGTTATAGAGTTACTTGTAAAGACAAAGAAATAATCACCCCTCTAGATTAAATCCTTCATCAGAGAACCAAAATTAAATCTGATCAGGTAAGAGTCATACCAGTTTTGCTCAGTTGGCTCTAGTGTTTAAGGGGAGCTCAGACTGCAGTAAAGTGACGCTGTGGCTCACAAGACTCATTTAGCGAAGGATTATTTTTTTTAAGTGTGAACTCACATGGAGCAGAGATGCACACCAAATAATGAATATTGACCTTAAAAATAATTTAAGACATCTTAAATTCAACTAATACTTGGGTCAAAACTTACACTGCGTTGCTTTAAAGAAATCTGTGTGAAATAAGAATGAAAATTTAATATATTAGTAAAAATGTGAACAGAAATAAAACAATAAAAAAAAATAAAATAAAAAGCCCCACAATTCCTTATATGATAATTTTTTCAAAAATAATTTTTAAGGACAGAATAATCCCCTGGGATAAAATAAAGATCTAGATCACTCACAAGCAATAACTAATAAATAAAGGCACGCCTTCTCTGTTTTTACAGGTATCACTAGTGTTCTTATTTAATAGTGGTATAAATTGTTGCTTAAGGAGATCTGTAAAACCTCAGAAGGTGTTAAATAAACTATACATACACACACACACACACACACACACACGTGTCTGATCATATCAGTTCTGCTTAGTCGTTGTAATTCTCATAAGTCAAGTTGAATAGTTTTGACTAAAATATATTTAACTTTGCATTGATTTGTTTCTGTTTATAGTTTCTTATATTTGTTAGGAGAATGCCAGTGCTCAAACCACTTCTTTGTGTCTGGTCCCAACAACACATCCTTATTTGGGCTGGCGTCCATAGGAACTGAGAGATCGAAAGATATTTGATTAGATATTAAACAACTTAAACGCCTCATTGAACAACACTTGGAAATTGAGTTTTGTCAAGAACCAATCATTGAAAAGGGACATCCAGTCAATACCTTGCATCAGATCGGAACAGTCCTAATTTACGCTTTAAAAAAGGACATCTTTTAAGGCTTTGTGCATCAATGTAGTACAAAATAAAAATTGGGTCAGTTCATTTTTCAGATACCCAGATCCATGTTATTTCCTCCTGAAGATGAGCTGTCCAGGTAAATGGAAACATGCAGGTCTTAAACAGACCTGCATGGGTTTGTTGTTTAATAGAATTATGGGTAAAGAGATCCATATCCTTAAGCGATACTCTGAGGTTCATCTTTGGGTCTGAAGAGCATCGGACACCAGAAATGTAACTGATGAGAGACAGAACAGACAATATATCAGAGGCCTTTTGCATGCACACACATTACATATAGCTTATTATTCCTGGACAATGAATCTAAAAGCAAACCTTTGAAATATATGACATAATGTTGGATTCATTTTCTTCCTTGATGAGCTTTAATCTTTTTCTCAGGATTTTCCCATGTAGAAACTCCACTCTTGCGTCGCTTGCGTGGGAAAAGAACCGTTCGCAGACCATGAGTCTGAGCTGGGAGGTTTTGGCCGCCATTACGGCCATAATGAGCAAGATGAAGAGGATGGCGCTCAGTGGTACCACAGAGGTATACAACAGCAGCTCGGGTTCGGGGAGACACTTCCTTTCAAACAAGGTCACAGAGTAGGAAAAATCCATTTGATGGTTTTCCTCATCTATTGGTATGCCTATTAAAGTCGCAATCCCCTGAAAAGAAGGAGTGAGTCCTCTGAATAATCCAGCGAGTAAAGGGAAAATAATCCCATTAAAAAAACAAACTTACCTTGAAACTGATTATCAGTGGGATGTGGAACGGCTCCAATTCTGATAACTTTTTGGTGATAATATCAACAAAGTAGAACAACACGGCATCCAGGACTATAAAAAAGCTCCAAGCTACAAAGTGGGATAATATTGGGGCTCCAAATTTCATCATCACTTTCCCCTCCTTGATGGTGGGCCGGGCTGAAGGGATGGACTTATAAAGCTTCTCCTCCTTTGGGGTGAGTGGGAGAACATGAGGCTTCCCTTCAACCTTCTGCTTCTCATCGAACACAACAAACTTCCTGCTGATGAACCTGTTTTCATACTTCATGTTGTTGCAGTATTTTTTGATCCGTAGGGATATGAAAAACATTAGCACGAGAAAGCTGACAGCCGGAAACATCTTGTCCGTCACAGAGGAGACCGTTTCCATGACGCCTTGAACATATTTCACCGTCTCGTTCAGCTTCTGCTCGGCATCGCTCAGCTTCAACCTGAACATTTCAGATTCTATTCTCAGGGAAACCTTCAGTTTTGAGTCAAGGTTGACAACTCCCAGGTCTGTAACCCCTTTGAGAATGCCTCCGATCCACTCCAACATCTGGACATAGTTACGAAACGGAGCAACAATGGAGGCTTTCTTGGCCTTCACGTTGCAGATCATGCTCTGGGTCAGGCGGTGCAGGTTCCTCAAAGTGTTTTTAATGTTTTTAAGAACAACTAAACTCGTACCAGCAGTCAGCAGTAAGTTCCTGCTCTTCTTCATGAAAATAGATATAACAAAAAGAGTAGCCAAACATCTCACTCTGTTTGAAAGGAATAGGGCAACAATTAATAAAACCCCAAAGCAGCCTGCTATCCAACCGGCCACTGATAGCTCATAGTCCACGGCAAAGAGGAGGTACAGGAGGAGCAGGGAGCTGAGCAGGAGGCTGAATATAATGCAGGTGAGAAGGAGGATGAAGGTCCTCCTCCAGGTTGTTTTGTCACCAGTGGTGAAAACATCTAAAGCCTCAGAAACAGTCTCATCAAAGTATTGCTTCACAGAACTCCATGAAAGCTGCATCCTGTAGAATGGATGATTCTTAGAACAACAAAAAACAAAAACAGGAACAGATTTACTGTAAAAAAAAATAAATAAATTAAATACATTAAAAAACAGCTGATTTAGTTGTGCAGACATTCAGTGAAAGAGATTTTCCAAGAATCACAAACCTTATGAGCACAAGGTCGTTACAAAGAACATCTTACCTAGATGCAGAAGAAAGAAGATAAAGGCGTCCGATGCAAATCCATTTACATCCAATCCAATTAGTTCAGGGTCAGTACAGTAGGACGGTATTCCTTCATATCTAGTTCATGATTAGGCCTATTACGATGCCTAAGATGCCTTTTTCCTGGTAAATCAAAGGACATGAAAGCAGGCGCCACAGATTCCTGTTTTAAGGCTTTTGAAATGAATTCCCTTTAAATACAACATAAACAGGAACCTCCCTCCCATTTTAAACCTCAGTCATGTTATTGGTCAGTCATATCTATTTTTACTCAAGACCAGAAGGAAACATGAAATAGTGTCAGGTGCATTTTGTTTTCGTCTGAATTGCCTTTTATGGCTGTAGGCATTCAAGCTGAAGTCACTCATTGCAATTTCTTTCAGTTTCAAGATGATCCTGATGTTTGACTTAAAACAGTCTTTGTTTGAGAGTAGATTAGATGAGAAATGTTCTTGACCGGTCATGATATCAGAAACTTTATCCCTAATGGAGTCTGATGGAATGAATCCCAGCCTGTTTTTATTATCCTTTTATAACATTGAGTAAAAGAGCAGCTTGTTGTGTTTGTTTATGTACAATTTGATTCCAAATGTCCACAATCCTTTCACTCAAGTAACTGCTGTTTATTTATTCACTGGAATAGATGAAGCATCAACTGTATGCTGATCCACAGCTGCAGCATAATTGACATGGCTAAGACCTTCCTTCTGGCTCTGATTGGTTGTTTCTGTATTTTTAAAAATGGAGTAGGACCAGTATGAAAAGCCAGACAAGATCAATTTTATTTTTTTATATATATCCCATACGCTATTGTCAGAACATAGAAAATGCTTTTAAAAAATATTTGAAAGATAGACATTAACCAAAGTTACATACAGCTCCCTTTATACTGACAATACAAACACATGTATGTAAACTTCATAGATTGTATTTAAGCATTTTAGAAGGCATGCACAGAACAGTTATGTTTGTTTTCAAGGTAAAAACAGTAGAAAAGTAAAATGCTATCAAACAAATACTTAAATGTTGAGAAAATTATTAGATGGCCTGTATTGAAAATGTGAATAATCATTTCTAGTTTAGGGTTTGTGGGAAAGGAGTTCATGAGTTTGGCTGATATTAAGGAGAAACAAGACTGTTCAACAGAGTAAATGCTTTAAAATGTGAAACTATAAAGTCCCCACTAACAGACACCGAGGATCTGATAGAGCTTTGGCGTCCGTTGAGGAGATCAGAACATTTAACAAACAGGATTCAAACTACTAAAAAACTCATTACATATAAAGGCAAAAGTTTGCTTTGTTGATGATGTCACAACGATGTCCTTTCATAACTTTCTTAACCAAAATCTCTTTGCTAACTGTTTAATTTGGTTGAGCCTACATTTATTCACAGTCCTTTTAAAATTTATTTTAAAATGATCTTCTGACTTTATCAACATGTTTGTTTAGCTGGAAGTAATATTATGGGTTGGAGTTGTTCAGTCTGTGTTGCAGCTTGACTCTGTTGGAGAATCTTTAATTGATCTGTCAGCCTTTGCTTCCTGACCTACAGGACACTGAGCTCACAAGCAAAAATAAACCTTCAAACTACCAGTGGAAGCAAATAGATCGTCATTGGTTAAAAGAACCGATTGATTCTTGCAATGCTAATGAAGATTTTTCTTTGAATCTTTAACAAAGTATTTATCAGTAGCAACATATTTTTTACTATATTTGTAAAACTAGGTTTGTTTTAAGAGCTCAGACTTTCTTTAAAGTTTTTTATTATCTGTTGAGAGATGCCAGACTCGTTTCCTTTCAGAAACATACTTCTTGGACAATAAAGTGTTATTACAACATGTCTGAAGGGAATTTTATTCCAGCATTGTTGGAAGCAAAGGACACTTTTTAAAAAATAAAAATTTGAAAAGGAAAAAAAAGAAACTGCAATCTAGAAATGAAACTTTAAAAAATCTTTTAAACCAGGAAAAGGTTGCATAGTTTTTTATTTTTTTACTTACAAGTTTATTTTTCATCTTTAGTATTTTTGTATCTATATGTTTTCTTTTTTTATTAAATTAGCTGTTTTTCAGACTTAAGTTCATAAATTCTTTATTTCTTCATTTTTAATTTTCTGTTCACCTTTAGGGCGGGCTTTCCTCTGTAGGGAGAGAAGAAGAAGCATTTCTATTGGACGTTAGCAACACCATCGTATTGGTAAAGAAAATGTGATCTGAAAAAGGCAATTTGAAAAGTATGGAATCTTGAAAAAGTCAATCTGAAAAATGGATATTTAAATAAAAAAATAAAAAGATCCAAAATATACAATCTGTAAGGAAATATTTTAAAAAAAAAGTGAAAAATCTAAATTTGATTAAAATACTTTCCAAAGTTTCAAATCTTACTTAATTCCTTTTTTTTCTACAAACTGTGCGTTGGGGGGGGGGGGGGGGGGGGGG
>JAUZNJ010032885.1:0-13454 GCA_034780135.1 Jordanella pulchra
CTATCTATCTATCTATCTATCTATCTATCTATCTATCTATCTATCTATCTATCTATCTATCTATCTATCTATCTGTGCACTCCAGGGCTATTTACTTCTATAACTGGTTTTCTACATTTCCTAAATCTCAATATGAAAGATATGAATTGTATTGAGGAAATTCAGGGACTATGTTGTTTTTCTCAGAACATTACACTGGTTACATGATGAATATACAGTAAGCCTGAATGACCCCAAAACTGTTGCAAGTCGGTCAATCCTGAGTGGGAGAATATGTATATTTAATTTAAAGAATAGCTTTTAATTATTTACACAATTATGTTTTTAACCTGGAGTTTTTGTTGTGCAAAAATCTATCTGATATAGATGCTTCAACTTTTCTCTACGGATTATGCAAAACCAAGAGAAGAAATCAAATGTTAAGTTGAATAATTCTAAGTTTGATGATGGAAAAAAATATTTCTTCTGCCTGAAATAAGAAGAACAAATGATACAGAAGTATTAGTTGAATCCACAAATGCATAATTTGAAAGCAACCACTCAGACATGAAAATTCACTAATGTCACTAATAGCATTTTTAAATCTAAATGCTCACAACAACAATAAAATGACACAGAGGTGATGGTCTTTAATTTAGTATTTGACCTTCTTTCTAAAGAGATCTGATGAGTATCTGAAGCTACTAAAAACAACTAAAAAATCTTCCTTTCCTTTCTGAAGTCTACGATAGTTTTAACAGCAACAACTTTCATCACTAATGATAAAGTAAATATATCTTAGCATCCAGAAAGCATGCAAGAGATCTCATACACAATAACCATCCTCAGTAAAGAATGTATTTGTTAAAAGTGGAAAACTGCTCCATGCAAAAAATATTTGGAATAATTGGGTTATTTTTTTGCAGGAAAGGAAAATCTTAATCCCAGCCTTTCTTCCTGCTACATCAGCCTCCCCTATACCTTTCTGAGTTTATGTGAAATATGCATGAATTTCTTTGACAGTAGAACATCCATTCCTTCATTTTATAAACTAAAAGCTTATAGGAAGTTTTGTTTCCATATCCAGTTCTGCATGACCCCAAGATAAGTGCCTCAGGCATGGATTCAGTCCAGACCGGTTGCAGGCAATAGAAATCAGCAAAGAGGATTTTTTTAAACACAGTGTCTTCTCTAAATTTTCTCTGACACAAAAATGCATGATTGGATTAACTAAGTAGATATTGTCTTTTGTGTTTTTCCTGCTAAACATGTCCTTTAATATCCGTACACCCATTAAATTTTAACACCTACTTAATACACTGAAGAGAGAAAAGTGTCTATTTCCAGCTGTTAGTTAGTGAGAGGACAGGTAAATACTGAATACATATAAGATAATCTTTGAACATTATCTTAAAGAGGCATTACAGAGTTCTCTAATGATGCTGCCACCTGTTGCCAAAACACAGAACTGCAGCACTATTCTGCTCGTTCTCAAAGTGCTTGTGCTAGAGAAGGTTGTTGTTATTGTTTGTTTGTTTGTTTTTTACTTTTTTCACTTTCCCTAGAGTTGCCATTGCTGTCTGAGATGAGCTGGATGCTGGTCACCTCTGAGTATCCACAAAATCCACCTTGAATATATGGCTTCAATTTTTGCTAAGTCGAACCCAGTCAACATGGAGGCGCCTGACGTCACAATCTCTGAACAGCTCAAAACTTCTGACCTGAGGTAAATTCAGGAAAATATACTAGAGGCTTATAGATGCATCAGTGTTGAACTACTGAGATGTTGTCTTCTCATAATGTCTAAAAAATAAAAAACAACACATTTTGAAAATTATTTGACTAGTCCGTGTAAAGAACAACTTTAAGTTACCGTTAGTTGAGACCATATCTTCCAGGAATAAAGCAGCATTTACAAGATCCACAACTCTCCCTTTTGCTTTGTTTTCAAAAAAAGTGAAACAGTTTTTTATACGTGTTTGTTAAACATGTTAAAAATTTTATGTATTTTTAAAACGCATATCTAAGAAATAAATAAACACACTCCCAGTATTTGCCTTGTGCTTCTATTTTATCAACATCTGTCTTTTCTTGCTCATCATCATACTTCATAGCTTCATAAGGACGTGTTTGTTTCATTTCTCTTTGGAGCTCAGTTTTTGGATCAATGATACATATACATTATATACATATAATGCACATAATATATGTTAAAATACACGTTGGATGAAATTTGTTGTGAATTGGTGCTATAAAATTAAACAGAAATAAATTAAATTAAATAATAGTTTGCTATCTGCATAGTCAACAGTCACAGAGCCAGTCAATAGTTGAATTTTTAAAAAGGAGGACAATGATAAAAAAAAAATGAAATGCTAAAAAGCTGGACGTTAAAAAAAAAAAAAATATTTGGTAACAAAAGATTTAAGAATTGTATCGGAAACTCCATAGGACCGAAAGTGTTTCAGCTCACTGGCATTCAGTGTTCTTATCCCACCACCTAATTCAGTGAGCAAAGGTAAAGCTATGAAAGACAGCAGATAAAATTACACTATTAATCTAATAAAAAAAACTGGCTGCTGTAAAAGATGAGCAAATGTGTTAGAAATCATTGTGTGCAGCCGTCATCACAGCCTAACAAGCAAGAAAATGACATGTTCCAAGAAGGGAGCAAAAAATATCCTTCTGTCCAACAATAACATCTTGAACAGGCTGTAATTCTGCAGGAAGTTCAAAATGAAAAAGGTGAGGAAAATGTGACAGATTTTTAACTTCATTCATCTAGAAAGAAAAAGTGAGCAACACCATGAGACTTGTGCAATGCCAACAAAGAATCTTCCCAAAACAGTCTGTGCAGGCAAACCTTGTCAATTTGCACCTGTTTTTTTCTTGGTAAATTGGACTAAAAATCCAGCAAACTATTCTTAAAAGCTTGACAGTGTATCTACAGTTCATGTAGCAGCTGGTTGCAACTGAATGATATAATGCATAAAGAGGATTATTCTTGTAAACCTACTTAACTGTGTGTTATTATCTACGAACTAGTAGCTTCTATCAAAGAATATAAAAAAAAACATATGTATAGCTCTTGAGGAGAAATTGTCTGCTCAGAAATGTGAGGATCAATATTTACCAGTAAAGGCCTAAACGGGGCATCGGTATAACACGAAAAACAAAAATGGAATACAGTGGGTCGCCACCACTTAAAATTTGACCCAGAAATGATTAAGGAAATTGAAAAAAAGCAGTAAGATGTATATAGAACAACACATTAATCTTTGGTTTACCATAGTAACAGATGAAAATAAATCTTAGATTTGATGTTGACAAAGGAATACCACTAAAATATCAAAAAAGGGCTTTCTGTACAAAACATGCAGCAATACCAGCTCTTTACAAAAACGTCAGCCTTAAAATCCTTTTCTAAACTCTATGCCACAGGTGTGTTTTATATTATATCTATGCATCACCATAACACAGATTTGAATATTTATTTATATATATTTATTTATTTACAGTTTTAGTAATTGAATCTTACAAACAGGCCTAACCTTCAATGCAGCTTAGATTATGCATAACAGCAATCATGGCAAACTTGGCAAAGGACAAACACATTATTTATGTAGGCTGTTTTTAGTGCTTAGCGTATTTTTTCTAATCTCTGAAAAGACGGTCCCCATGCCTCTTATTCTACTAATGCTGGTCCTTTTGTCGAGATGAAATGATGAGTCAGGCAATTTTTGTTGAGGTTGTTTTAAAAGAAAACCAAAATGTTCAGTTCATGCTTTAGATCAAGGTTATTGTGACATTAAATGATTACTTTTTCCAGAAACAGCAGAGGTTCCATGAAATAAAAGCAAATAAAAGTAAATGAATGGACTGATGTCTCTGATTATTCCTTTCACTGTATTTGCTTTCTATATTTTCATCTTAAATATTACTACACAGCTATTAATGAGGACAAAGCAGTAAAGGCAGATGGAAACACTTTACAAAATAGGAGTGGGTAGGTAAATGTAGAAAAAGATTATTAAGACAGCCTCGGTTTCCTTTGCATTGATAAAATATCAACTAAAATGCACAATCAAAAGATGGTGCAAAACAGATGGATGGACAGATGTCGTAAAACATTGGATACTGTTCTTTCAGTTGTCAAGAAAAGATGAGTACATTTATAGGGGAGAAGGAGATAAGAGAGCATGAGAGAAGGCTGGGTAATCTGTTAGGGCAGACTAAGAATACTTCTTTGAAAGATGGATTTTGAAATTTTGATTATTGCACATAATGTATTCGGAAACCTTCCTTTCACTGAAAAAATACGTAATTGGCCTTATTCTTTGGTTGCATCAGCATGTACTTAACTGTAGCTGAAAAAGGGCATAAAGGTCATTGCATTGCAAATCTCAGCATATGAGAAAAAATAGGTTTGATGTAATAGGAAGTGTGTGCTCTGTTAGAGCTCTGTATCATACCAGCAATTCCTGATTGTGAAGTTTTTCCTTTAAAAACATTCAAACAAATTGTTAATTTTCTGCTTTAACAGGGTCATTTTCAGAGAACCAAATGTTCTCTTGCAAAAACTTGAAGACAGAAACAGCTTCAAAGCAGCATCACAAAAATGAGTGACCTTAAAACGTTATGCCTCTGACTCATGCTGATGACACACTGACATTGATAATGTGGGTTCCAGTGCCTAAAAAGGCCCTAAAGCACCTGTAAGATTGGGTTTTGGTGCACAGCCATCAATTATAGCAAAACCTTGACCCAATTATATCTTACATAACGTTACTTGCCAGCTTGGAAACACTCTGGAGTTGCATTATTTTGATAATTTTGCATAATTTTTTCAGACACTTTTTTACAATGTATACTCCACAATGCTTTAAAGGCATTTTTGGAGAGCCCAGTCTACCACAGTGCTGTTTCAAAATTGATGAAATATTCTGACACTGTTGTGGTCCACTGCCAGTCAGCTGGCTCAAAGACTACAACACCCTTAATTACAATACAGACATATAAGGTTGTTTTAGTGTGTACTTAACAAATATATATAAGTGACAGTATTTTAAAACTACAAATTATCAAGTAAAATGTTTATTAATAAGTTAACTATTTCTTTTCAACTCAGTTCACTTTATTCATACAGCGCCAGTTCATAACATATCTCAAGGCACTTTACAGAGACTCAACTGTCAGGTTGGACAGGAAAACTAGTGAAGCGCATCCGGTCATTGACAAGCAAGACATGTTCCTCCTGGATGAGTCTGCAGCGACAACCTTTGCTTGCATCTTGGCGTTCACTCTACAGCAACCCCTAACACCAAGCATGCATGTAGCGACAGTGAAGAGGAAAACTCCTTTTTAACATGAAGAGACCTCCAGCAGAACCAGACTCAGGGTGAGCAGCCCAGGCCGACTGGGGTTCAAACAGACAGAAGAAGAGATACAAAAGGTTATTGTAAGCTCCACAGACGGCCCCCATCCAGGAAAGTCACAGCCAGGCAGACGAGCTCCGAGTCAGTTCTGCCAGTAACAGTAGAAAAAACAGGACCACATTAGAAACAGGCAAAGCTCCAACATCTATAAACAAAGCTGTGAATGGATGGATCCAACTTTAACTATTGCCCCACTTAACCCTGAATAAGTCACAGTGCACTCTTAGACACGTCTTTACACTTTCACTTACATATTTCTAAGTAGTAAATCATTTTCCCAGAGACATCTGTAAGGAGCTTTTAAAGCCAATTCAGAGGGTAAATGGCACAGTGAGCATTAAAAGACACAGATGGAGAAGCAAGGTGAACATGGATACTAATCCAGCAGAGAAACATATTCTTTATAGAAAAGCAGGCACAACCAAAAAAATCTATAAATATTACTTATTTGACCTTCAGTTTTTTCCATTCTGTAAAATGACAAAAATAAGATATTTTTATTGTTACATATTTTTTATCTTGTTTTTCTTGTATATGTCTTTGTAAAAACAGATTATTTTGCTGAGATACATTGGAATTTACAAAATAAATCTCTCAAACATGAAGCAGTAACCTTTTAAAAAGTCAATACACTTTTTTATCATAGGCTAATTACTTAATGGCGAAAAATTGATAGAAGGCAGTACACCACCAAAGATCTTCCTCTGGAAAACACAGAAATGGAAACATAATTACTAAGTAAAAGGGTAAGAAAGGGTAAAAATGCTTTTCACACTTTACTTTTATTGCTGAATCATACATTGATAGAAAAGTTTGGATATGTTATGTTCTTAGAAAATGTGTGTCAGAGAAAGATCACTGGTGGAACATGGCCTCCTGTGATTTAAACACATAACTGGAAAGGTGACAGTAGTTAAAGGTTCATAAAATAGCTTCTGTTTGGATTCCTCTATTGAGATTTTTGTTGTTTGACATCATTTATGTCTGGTTTGGACTTGGACCCTTTCAAGTTGATGATTAATATAACGTTTTAATATCACCAAACCTGATTGATACTGAATGAAAAAAATCAAGAAAGGTATCTACTGAAGGCATGATATTAATTGTAATTAACATCTTTGTAGGACGTCACTTAAAAAAGGGTATCAATCAGAATGAAGCATTATTTGTAAATTGTTACCAAAGGTCAGAAGCACCACTTTCATTTTTCAGACAACATGTCTGATGGATTTGGATCATTCAAGTGTTTCACTAATCTAGTAGTTTAATTTCATACCAGATTGGGAACCAGGTAAATAGACTATCTAAAACAATGTTGTAATTTAATAATTTCACAATTAAAAAAAATGTAATAAAAAGTCGTAGTTTACTTCATCCTCTTTGCTTCTTGTTGTAAATAATTTATTTGTCAAAAATAACCAAGGTGCTATAAAATGATCAAAGTAAAAAGGGAACAAGATTTCTTTTATCTGCTGGAGTAAATCAAGAGACCAGACAGTAATTTCCGTACATAAACCCATCAAGAAGTGATGAATAAAGACATGCAATTTGATCTTATTATTTCTAAGACACTCTGCTCTTTTTCATAAGAACAAATTCACAAGGTGCACCTATTCTTATCCTGCTAACTTTTGTCATGGAGAAAATGAGTTTACACATATAGTTAAGTTCAATAAAAGAATATGTATTCAGATTAAGCTCGTTAAACTAATATAACATTACATTTAATTTATCGGATAGGAGTAAATCGTTTATTGGTAAGTATAATTCTTACCTTTAATGTTGTGTCTTTATTTGTAGTGGAAAACCATCACAATTAGCAAAAATAGAAGCTTTTCAACATCAGTCTGCAGGTAAATAACCAACTTATTTTAGTTTGTGAATCAAGTTTAAATCAGCTGAAATGAATAAACGTTTTAATAGTGTCATAATAAAATAAGTAATTCTAACTAGTGGTGAGCATTTATGGTAATATCAAGTTTCTAGTCATAATAAGAATTTTAATTTATCATCTAAATGATAAATTAGATTCTATGATAATTGAAAACTCCAGAAACTACGTAATTTTTTCAGAATATTGTTCTTCTTTTTCCTTCAATTTTTTTCCATTGGGGCTTTACAAATTTAAAAAATATGAATAAATGCAGGTACTACAAGATTACCTAAAAAAGACTGAAAATAACAAATGGGATTTTTTTTTTATCCTTAATATTATCGTTATCACAATAATATCCCCCAATATCTTAATAAGACTTTACGTGCATATTGCATAAAAGCAGAATAAAAGCAAACAAAGATAAAACATGATAAAAACAAGTAGTAAAGCAAATAAAACAGCTGAACCAGAACCTGAAACTAATGATACCTTAATTAATAGTTTCACTTCTACAGTCAAAGGCAATTATTAAAAAGGTTGTTTTTTTTTACTTTGACTAAAAAAAAAAAACACTCAGGCTTTCAGCACTTTTACACTCTTCTTTCATCTTCCATCTTTCCCGATAAGTGCAGCACAGGAACTAAATACTGCTTCTCCATGTTCGGTTCTGGGTGTACAGAGCAGACTTAGGCAAACCTACAAAGACACTGTGATCAATTCTACTAAAGAGAAATGCATGAGTGTGTTTTTCTATATCCTGCTTGGACATTAATCCCTTAATCATTTGAAATGTTCTCCAGGTGGTAAAAGGCTTAGTAACTGCCATTTTGTGCCTCTAATGGTTTATGTTTAAGTCCATCATGATGCCAAGATTTTGACCACAATCAGTAGTTTCTAGTGCTAGTAGCTGAAACTGTGAGCTAACTCTGGATCTCTCCTCCTTTGGTCAGAAAATTATTACCTCAATTTTTTTTTTGTTTTTTTTTTTCAGTTTGAGAAAATGAGGGCTCATCCACGTATTGATCGGTTCTAAGCATCTAACAGCGCTCTGATGGGTTCATAGTCACCTGGTGACATTGTGATGTAAAGCTGTGAGTCATCTGTATAGTTGTGGTAACCGATGTTGTTTTTTGCTGTTATCTGAGCTAAGGAGAGTGTGTAGATGTTAAATTTGAGGGGCCCCAGAATGAAGCCTTGAGGAACCCCGCATGTGATTTATCTGGTCTCTGATTTAAAGTTCCCTACTCACGCATAGGAGTCCTTGTGTTTAAGTTAGGATTTAAACCAGTCCAGTGCTGTATCAGGAAGACAGACCCAGAATTCCAGACACTCTAACTTACTATTTGTTCTTATGGTTTTCTTTGTTTTATGTTTTAGTTTTTCTTCTTTTATATGTGCAGCACTTTTAAAGTGGTTGTTTCTACAGTAAACAAAAAAGTAGTAGTAGTAGCAGTAGTGAAGTAGCGGTAGTTGTTGTTGTAATATTGATTTATTTTTGCTTAATTTAATGTTTTTCCTCATCTAAATTTCATTTTTAGATAAATCTATTCATAAACTGGTTAACTCGCAGTGGTTTTGGGTTTCAAAACATACAGTTTAAGTTTCAGAATACCTCATTTCTTTCAACATATTGTTGCTACCATTTGGAGTCTTCTGATTAAGATGTCAGAATGCAATACAGTACAGTCTATGTCCGAAAGTAGCTTGTTAGCAAGATAACAAAACTTCAAGTGGCATGTCAACTGTAAGCTGGCTACATGAGTGGATAGCTCATCTGGTTAAAATCAGGTTGGTTTACCTGTTGTTGTGATTATACTTTGTTTGTCTTTCCAAGAAACTCACAGATGCAGACGACTAAGTATCATGAGGCTATTCAGAAGAACACAGGTTTCTCTACAATTGTTGTTGATAAGGATCCTCTTTTCTTGTCACTCAAGACTTAGGTTGATTCCCTCTTAGCCCATAAGCCCAGTTTAGCCATCTCAAGAATTTGTCAAGCAGTGATGTTATCTCTGAGTAACCCCATCTTCACATCATCCCATGCTATAATATCCTCTCTTTCTCTTTCCTTTTCTTTCCTGTGTTTTCATGCTGCTACCCGGATGCTCCTGATTGTCCTGAAACCTTTCCTGCATTCTACCCTCAGTCTTTCATTCACTCCTCCATCTCAGTGCATCTTTCCTAAAATAATTAAGTGTGGAAAGAACCAGACTTTGCATATAGATCATATGCGTAGCTGACAAGAAAAATGTCCACATCTCTCTCGTATGAAGGCCCACCGTAATGTGATGGATGAGTTGCGTTTTACTTCCCCAAACTTCGAAGACGTTTCTCTGATATGATTTGATTAATGGCAAGGCAGAGATGTCCACTACATGGACATCAGTGAGGGAAGTACCCCTCAAAAGATCCCCGATAAAGCACTTAACTGCTGGTTCTGTCAGTCAGCTTCTTACACAGATTACTGAGAGCCTTTACCTTGGATCCTCCACTCGGAACACATTTCATGGAGGAAATTCTAAATAGGTTTTGGAGCAAAAGATGAAGAACTCTTTAGAGGTAACAGGCATACAATGGGCTGTATATAAATAGAGGCTTGATGGAGACCCATAGATTCATACTGCAATAGTAAGGGACGGAAGAAATAAAAAAAAAAGACAAATCTGAAGGGAAACCCTAAGAGAAATAGCAGGGTCTAGACTTGAACCAGCATGCAACCTGTCAGTCCTAAACTGTGAGTGGGATATAAAAATCTCCAATTATGAAAATTAGGTGTTATTTAAGCCTGCATGCTGCGGAGCAAAGGCCTTAATTAATCCATCTCTGATGGTCCAATATCTTCTTTGCATCAGGGGAGATCATATCCCAAGGGATTTGTGACCTCAGGGTGAGTCCTCAAATATGAAGCAGATGTTGAACATAATCAGGGCTGCATCTTAATTTTAATGAATCCTGCAGGGTCATAATGAGTGCTATTCAACACTACACATCACCATGAAGTCTCTTAAACCAAAAGTTGCTTCAAGCATTGGGACATTATAAAGTGAACACAAGGGAAATAGGAAAATTAGTAGCATGATTTTCAGGGGTAATTTTTATTATGCTGTTTCATGCTTTTATTTTTTGCCAATTCAGGTCTAACTATGTTAATCTAAATCTTTCTTACCAATTATCTTAAACTTATCTGGGACCGGGTCATGGGGTCAGCAGTCTCAGCAGTCTCAGCAAAGACTCTGAGACTCCCCTCTCTCCTCTTCTTCCACCTCCTTAGTGGGAAGACCGAGGAGTTCAGAGGCCGGCCAAGTCACAAAGTCTCTCCAGCATGTCCTGGGTCATCCCCTGGGGCTAGACCCAGTGGGATGTGCCTGGAACACCTCCCAAGGGAGGTGTCTAGAAGGCATCTGCAAAAGGTGTCCTAGCCACCTTAGCTGGCTCTTCCAATGTGGAGGAGAAGCGGCACCATTTCAAGCCTCTCCCAGATCACCGAGCTCCTCAGCCTGTCTCTGAGGGAGTGCCCAGCTATTTCAGCTGCTTGTATCTAAGATTTTGTTCTTTTGTTCATGATCCGGATTTGAAGGCCATAGGTGAGGGCAGGAGAATAGACCAAATGGTAAATTGAGGGGTTTTTCATTTTTGCTTCACCCGACAGAATATTTCAGTGTCCAGACTATAGCAGCAGTTGCAATCTGTCGATCTTCTGTTCCATTTTCCGCTTCCTTGTGAAGAGCACCCCATGACACTTTAACTCCTCCACTTGAGGCAGGACTTCTCTTTGACCTGAAGGAGGTAAGCCACGTTTTTCCAGGCGGGAGCCAGGCCTCAAACTTGGGGAAGTTGATCCTCATCCTGGCTGTTTCAGCTGCAAACTCCCACAGTGCTGTCCAAGCAGGAGGCAGCCAGCAGAACCATATCATCTACAAGAAGGGACTAAATCTATTGGTCCCCAAACCAGACCTTCTCCTTCTTACGGATGGGAACCAGCAACCCAGTCTGCAAATCCATGGGCAGTGTCCACGACCACCATGTAATGTTGTAAAGGCATTTCAGCCCTGACAAAATAATGAGTAAGAACAACTTAATGAGTAGGTTAAATTTTACTAGCAATGTTATTTTATTTATTTATTTTGTGTGTGTGTGTGTGTGGGTGTGTGTGTGTGTGTGTGTGTGTGTGGGTGTGGGTGTGGGGGTGTCCTGTGTGTGTCCTGTTTTGCTAATGTGGCTCTGGGAATAGATGTCCCAGAGCTAGATGGTAGCACAACAATTTTGCTTTCAACAGCAGACCATTTTGTCATACGGTTCCACGTGTATATGAAATTTTAATGAAAATTATTTAGACACAGAGACGGAATGGTAGGGGACAAGAACTAAGGGGAACAAGAGAGATGGTGACAGGAAAGAGAGTGTGAAAAGAACAAAAATTATACAATACAGCAAAAACAGACAATACAAAAGATATACATTTACTCCTAGGAATCTGCTTCCACACCTATAATAAGCAGAAAGAAAAGAGAGGACATAACAGCAACAAGACAACCAACCAAGGTAAATATCAAACAAAGCTTTAAGAGCAGCAGGTATACCTTAGATACCCATATGTGTGGAGACCAAAATCTATAGTGGTTATACAAAATATTTAGGGTGGTATGAATCTGTAGCTGTAGCTTCGTATTAGTGTGTAGCAACAAAGTAAAGAATTTTATGACCTAAGTGTTCTAATAGGAAGTTCACATACTTTGTTCACATATTCCTGAATTTTTGGGAAAAGTCTTTCTTTTCTTTATATGTGACAGAGCAGGATTTTTGTCGACGTCATTGCATGAACCTTTTCCTTTTTCCATTGTTCTGTAATTGCACAACTCAGTATTCAGGTATTCATAAATAAATGACAGAGACTGAGATCTGATCATCAAAGATTTTCTCCATCTTGTCTCCTTTAACTTCAGCTTTTTTTGAAAGAAAAACAATTCCTGTAACAAATGGCATACCAATGTATACTTACCAATGTATACTTACTTGTATCACAGTTTGATTTGTTTCAATTGTGTAAAACCACCATTTCCCTTTCACATGTGGTATTTGGTGTATGTATTTACTCATTACAACATTGATATCTGGTTTGAAATATGAGAAATAAGTGGTAGGAATACTTCTTTTTTAATAAAACAAAAAAAATGGGGGTGGGGGGGTATTTGTATCTATTTTTGATTTAAATTATTTTCTTTTACATATTTGCAAAATGTTTAACAGGGAAATCAAGTCGTAGTGAAATGTGTTTATTTTACATTTTTATCAGTCATTCAGCTGCCTTTCAATCCAATTACAGTAAGTGCAGAGACAACACTTGTGCAAAGGCTGCAGAATAAAGGGAACAGACCAGCACTTTCCTCTCTAATAGGAGCAGAGTGTTCTGAGTCTTGGCTGCTGATGGAGGGCAGATAAACAGGAAAATCTTTGAATCATGCACATTATTAAAGGTACACTCTGCTCAGCTCTGGACATTTAAAATATCACTGAAGGTGTGGATTGACATTAGGTTTGCTGTGTTAGTGCAGTTGTGATCTTATATACGGCAAAGCTGCCGCATCAACATTTTTCCTGTTTGCAGATGAGGTGGTCTGACATTGAACTGCTATCAGTTTAAGAGACACTATCTAAAAGAACATAAAAAGCATAAAATACTATTTGAAAAACCTGTATATATTTGCATAGAAGTTCTTTTTATTCCTGTAGATAAGCTGTAGTGATCAAAGAACAAGGTATGCAAAACTTCCAATGTAAAATTATATTTTCTCTATGAAAATGTCTATCTTTACAGCCTCTAAGAATCATTATATATTTATTTGAATTTGACGCAAAAATGTTAATCAAAAACATACATAGAGTATTTAAACACTCACTAACTGACACTCACTTATTTCTATGTAGATGTATTTCAGTGCTGTATAACAACATTATTTAATAATTTTGTTATTTATTTAGAATATTTAATATCACTCATGAAGAGAAATATTGATCACTGTTAAAAACATTTGTATATTTAGTATGCATTACAAAAGTCTGCATAACAAGCATTCAGTGGATGTCTCATACAAAAACTAAAAAGAGACCAGATCAATTACACTCAACAAATATAAACAAAACACTTTTGTTTTTGCTCCCATTTT
>JAUZNJ010032886.1:0-13454 GCA_034780135.1 Jordanella pulchra
TTAGTTTCATTAGGATTTATAGACAGATATAGCTGAGTATCATCTGCATAGCAGTGAAAATTAATCCCATGCTGCCTCATGTGTCGTGCAGATCACATACCACACTGTCCCACTGAGACACAGGGAGCTTTTCATTGCTGCCTTGTAGAAATCTGTAAGCTGCTAATAAGAGATAGTGGTCTCTTTTCACAATTAGAGAAGAGTTTTAAAAAAGATAACAAATATTTCACTTGATGAACAAACTGGAATCTGTCAGATGAAACTGTCAAACCAGCCAAGAGTTGTTCCATTTAGTGCTATAGCACATTTTAGTTTCTATAGTAAAATATTGTGACTGACTACCTTGGCATAACCCAGATTGACACCGTGTCAAGTGCAAATTGAACTACAAGTATCAGTCTGGTAAGCCTCCTGTAGAAAGTGTTTGCAAAAGGGAGGGACATTCAGTACAAGTGTTCAGTACAGATTGGGTACCTGCCTCCAATGTCAATTTTGTCAATTTTTTAGCCAATCACAACAGCAGAAGCAGCTTGATTTGTTTCACAACTAGTAAACTGATAAATCAAACTCTTACCAAAATCAGTCGGGGCTGCTCATTTTTCTAAAAGAGAAATTGAATAGTCCAGCTAAAACTGTTGCAGCCATACTTGTTTTACTTCAGCCTTCAACCTCTGGTTGAGTCATTGACATTATACATGTTTATGCATTTCATTGATTCAAAACATTTCTGTATCAGGGCTAACATATCTGCTAGCTTCTGGCAGGATGTACTGCCGGGAGTTTGTGAATTCACAAACCTCATGATAATTCATCTTGCTTGACTGACAAGATCATATGAAGCACAGTATCCTACAGAGCAAGTATGGACTGAAGTTTATTATCTTAAACTATGAGAATATTAATAATAAGTTAATTTTACCAGTGATGCTTTATAAAAAGCTGCAAAAGCTGAATGAAACTCTTCAAATAGGACATTGCAAGGTAAGTGCTTATACACAAGAATTGCAACTATTTTCTGTAATTTGTTGAGCCACCATGATCAAGAGGTTTGACAGGCTGTGATAGATATCTCTGTACTGTGAATAGAGTAATAATATCTACATTAGTAGTGATAAATCAGCAAAAACCTGTTAATCAGCTATCAATGGAAATTTAGCTGTGCTGAGGGAGAAAACCTTTAAAATCGACAGGACAGCGGCCCTTGAAGACTGACTTTGAGCATGTCTGCCATAAAGTCATTACTGCTTAGAGCTGGGGGAATGTATGGCTCAACAGAGATATGACTGTGTAAGTAAAAAAATTTATTTTACAGAAATCGAGGTTTATTCTTCCTCCTTTAGAAGTTTAGAGCACAATTTTCTCTCCAAATTTCTAAGGTTCTGCTTTAAAGTATTCATTTCCAAATGACACCAGGGAGTCAGCCTCCTGTGAATAATCACATTCTCCAGACATGAGAGAAAGAAAAACTGACCCCAGATGTTTTTTGTCTTTTGTACAGTTAATGGCTTCAATCTATTGCTAATCAGGCTGAGGGACACATGGTCAATGGATAAAGCTGTAAAAGTAACTAAAGCAGACGTCCCTGTCTGAACCTTGTGCTTTCAATTCTACCGCAGATCAGCTTTAATTTTCTCGCACTTAAAATTCCTTTCAAACAAAACATTTTTTCACTTTTCCTAGCCAAAGCCACAAGTCCTCTGTAAGGTCCTGTAGTTTCTTTTACATTAGCATCCTGGTTGCCAATATATTAGCAATAACATTGATAATGATATGCGTAAAATGCATAGCGATATCTGAGCAAGAGGTAAAACTGGGCCGATATTAACAACCAATATTTATTTCCATATAGCGGCTTTTTTGGAAGGGCAGGAGAGGGGAATGGTCATGTAGTATTTGTTCAACGATGTAAAAGTGATGGTGATGCAGCTCAGGATTGTGGGTGCCCAAAGGGTAAGACAATATATGTTATGTGTTATAGGTAAATATTGGTTATCAGCCATTAAAACAATATTAATATTGTATATCAATATCGGCCCAGATTGTCATGTCAGTACATCCCTAGTGGTCAGATGCATATTTTCCTCCCCAATGAAGGCTCATCTAGAAATATTTAAACATAGCATTCGAAAATATCAGAACACAAATATATTCCAGTTTTAGGAAAATGCAGATAGACAACAGCAAACCATTAAGCTTGACATTTTTTTTCCCAATATTTCACTTTTATTGTGTAGATTATCTCTACAAGGAACCTGCTGTTCCTTAAAATGGAAGACTTTTGCTTTACCTTTTAGAAGTAATTATCTTATCATTTAGCTCTGAAAAGGTGGGTCATTTGAGAAAAACTGTTTAAAATTGGGATTTTGCATAGTTTGTTTTAAAACAAGGAGGAACCAGATGCCACTAAAAGAAAGCAAACCCAATGCATAATATTATGCAACTTCATGAAAACCAGGGGATCGGTGCATAGTCTGACTTGGCAATTAATAAAAGGATCAGATTGAGGAATTTATTAAAAATGCTGATCAATTGATTTATATCAAATTTTACTTTTCTATAAAGTCACATCACCTGTTCCCTGTAATGAGTAGTTCAAATTTTCTTTGTGCTGTAAACAAAACAAGCTTGTTTATCAACACTTTGCCAAAATACAGCAAACTTTGGCCAGAGGTGAAATAGATTATGCAGCATTTTGTTTGATGGAGGCATCAGTTTAAACTCTAAGTAAAACAAAGTCTTAGTGCTGTAAACACCACAAGCTTGTTTAGAACTGTAAGATTATCAAAGATGAAGCAAATGTCTCTAACCTTTATCTGTTTTTATCAGACTAAATGTAAAATATTCTATGTCAATGTGCTTTTAAAAATTGCAAAAAAGGATGTAATTACAAAGCATTTACTGAAAAGAGAATAAAAAGCATTTCTCCTTAGTTGATCTGCTAATAATTTACATTTTTTAAGTCCATTACTAAATAAGTCTAAGAAGAATAGAAAGTTCTAGAAATGAGAACATCAAAGATCTAACCAAAAATTGGAGAAAATGGATGGCTTTGCTTTAAGACAAAGTTACTGCACAGCTGTGATGATAAGTGATTGGGTAGAAATCAAAAGCAAATCAAAAGCAAGACTATATTAAACTAAAAGAAGCATAAAAAGGGAAATCAAAAACCATATCTAAAAGAATAAGCAGAGATAAAATGGAAACCAATGCAGATCATTTTCATAGACTTAAAAAACACATTTTGACAAGCATAGCGTCAGCTGATAACAGAGATGTTAGGATTATTGACAACATCCCTGGGAGGTCACATATGTGTCCCTCCCTGCAGGACATATGACCTTTCTAAAAATTCTGGAGGAACACAGGAATACTGGCTCATTTACTGTAGCCACCTACAGGTGGTGAAATGTTTAAATGGTACAGCTAGTTAACCCAAAAAGGTCATTATAGAGCCTAATTAGGCAGTGCCATATAATGCACGTGAAATGGCATTTCACACTCAATTTAACCTCATTAATGAGTTCACCTCTTTAGCACTTTGCCACTGTCTCATGTCTTTAAAAAAGCAGGAAAGCATGGACCTCTAGTGGTGAAGCTACTCTTACAACCAGGGTTAATATACAAAGGATTACACTCTGTGCTGCAAATAGTAAGCAAATGAAAAGCAGACAACTCCCTGATTTTCAGCTTTAATGGTATGCCTTTGGTGTCCATGCACTTTTCCCTTGAGACTAACAAAAAGAAGCCATTTTTCTCCTTCCATCTAGGCCCCATTTCCCAGAGAAACCTTATGTTTGGATGTTCCCAAAGCACAGGGTCATAAGGCAGTTATAAAGATTCAGAATGAACAAACAAATGCTGTCATTGATGTGCCCTAACACTTCACTTCATAAACACAAGCCTAGTTCACACGACTAGCAGAATCTATTATGATTCTAACATCATTTGGTTTGCTTCTTAACATGTTTTTTTTATTCTGTAATCTGCAAGTAATGGACTGGTTACAAACCTTTGTACTCCATTGAAGGATAAACTACTTAGTCTGTGAATATATAGCTCCAACTAAATTTAGACTATTGCAACAGAAACAAATAAAATTAAAACATTCAGATGTTCCACACACTTTGTCTTATAAACATGAGTCTAAAACTCTCTCTGAAGTTTATCAGCGGAGATGCCAATGCAATGCCAAGGACGGAAACCTTTGCTAGGGTGATAATCAAAAAATGTGTTTCAGTTGTCGTTTCCATATTTTCTTCCTCCTGTAGCATTTATATATTGTTCTTTAAGCCAACCAACGACATACAGATATTCCTGCAGCCAGTCAATAATCTGATCTGCATGATGTTGGACCTGTAACATCTTGACAGTGTAGAGCCATGCATGTTTGTTAGTAGATGTCGGTAGAGTACCTAATCATTTTATTCCAGTAAGAGTTGCACTTCTATAAAACGTATTTTCCCAAGTAAAATGAGAAAGTAGTCATCCAAGAAATTCTGTCTAATTCAACTTATTTACCATTCACAACACATGTCATCGAAAGGCACTTTCCAGAGACAATTCAGTCCAATCATACAGGCAGAGTGGCTAAAAGTTTTCTAAGGAAACCCAGCAGAGTGCATTGAGTCACCGGCTTTAAAATGATTCCCTTATTAGGAATGAATAGACGTTCGCTTTAAACCATCCTAATGCTGTTCCCTAAATTCCTACAGAAAGTTTAAGCCTTTTTTAAAAGAATATTGTGATGCAGCGCTGAGATTTAAAAGGACAAGTACAAATACAAGTCTGTTATCTGAGCCCACGAGAATATCATTAGTGAGTTTCACCAGTGCTGTTTTGTTGCTATGATGAGCTCTAAAACCTGACTGAAACTATTCAAAAAGATCATTAAAATATAGGTACCCACATATTTTTCCTTATCAATTTTGGATTAGAATAGAATATGGAATCCCATAACATCATTACTGCTTAGATCAATGTCTCTGTGTGAATTTAGCAACTGTATTTTTAAACAAAAAATCTAGGGAATCTCAGACCAAATTTAAAGGTTACTAAAAAGAGGTCAGACAGGATAGGGTTATGAGGAAACACTAGATATCACATATCAACACAAGGTCCAAAATATGAAAGGAAGAATGTGTTGATCTATGCACATTCTGAACAAAGCCAAATGAGTCTAACTTAGCATTTAAATGTGCATTTAAGCTATCCCATTCAATGTCAGTGTGAATGTTAAAATCCCTCATGAACTCAATATGTTACACTAAATCAGCTAGGAACTTTGAAAACTGATTTAGATCTGATTGAGAATAAGGCCCTGGTGGACGATACAAAACAACAGCAAAAATTTTTGTGTTTTACTATTTTAACTGAGGGAAACTAAGGATTAAATGTCAAAAGGAACTTTAGCTATTAATTTTAGCAATTAATTCAAAATAACAGACTGAACAATTAATGCTTCTCACCCTCCTTGACCAGAATTTCTGGGTCTGTGAAAATTGTAATCAATTATTACGTAAAATTTCCTCTACAGCCAGGTCACTTTATGACAACAAATTCAATGTGGTTAATAAAAATCAGGTCATTAACTACCAACGTATTTTAGAAAAGAGACTTATATTCAATAAACCACATTGAAATGTTTTAATTTTTTACTCAATTAGACTCGTATTCGTTTTAAGGAGATATTATGATTTATTACTTTAATATCATCTTTCATTTATTTGATATTTATCAGGGGGGGACACCATCCTAATGGGAGATTTCTCCAGTAACTGAAGTTAAAGTAAAAACATACGTCGTTAAATGTCTACTCAAGTACTAAGTAACTGTTGGCTCATCTAATTTATGGTTTAAAAAGGATGTTACCAGCCAGACAGTCATGTCAAATAGTACTTAAGTCAGCACAAATCTGTTGTTTCAAAATATAAAGTAATAATAAAAAAAGTCACAATTACAAAATAAATTCAACAAATCTTTTTTTTTCCTCAACATAAGCGTAATAATCAGTCTTTACAGTAGGTAATGCATATATGTTTGGAAAGGATAAAGAGCTTTCAGTTCCACTATGTAAATTTACCTGATCTATAAATAGCTCATGTTACTTGTGGTGAGTAGAGTGACAAGAAATGTTACTCTGATAAGATAAGTGATAATCAACAAGAATATAATTTAAGTAAAAGTAAAATACTGTAGAAAAGTAGAACTACAGAACTCGTAAAAGTACATTTACTCAAGTAAATGTAACGGAATACATTTGACTGACTAATATCCACCTCTGATGTTAGTCCATCAAACTTAACTCCTCAAAATCAATACACCACAAGAAAGAGAAACAAAACAAAAAATAAACAGATAAATAAAAATAGCGAGCATTGTTTGGTTGCAGGAAAATCTGTTTTCGTTTCTACTTGGATTGAGTTAGCATTCGGTAGTTCTGGTACGACACCTAGTGGTTTCATGGGTTGCATGAAAAAAGATTTTAAAAGAACCAAGTGCATTTACGAAGTTTTTTTTTAATACTTTACAGTAAAATTTCAAGAAACACTATTTTTCAGCTGTTTTCACTGTTGAAAGAAAACTAACCCAGGAGGACAGCATATGCATTTCTAACTAACATTTTAAACAGCATGGAAAGAGAATCTCAAATATAATTAGCTTTAATTCTCTAAATTTTAAAGATATAAGACTCTCTCTGACTATGGAGTCAGCAAAAGTTTATATGCATACCGTGATATTTAGCCATATAAACTACTACCATACCACATACCTTATCAATATTCTAACATTTTAATACAGCATTTTACACTTTGATCATTATCAGATGTTTATGGGTGGCCTTGTTTTTAAAGTTTTAAATGTACTTGCTCCTCCTCTCCTAACTGATTTTTTAAGCAGAAAAAGCATCAATAAAATAAATTTCAGAGCTTTAACCAGAAGACAATGTAATTTTCAGAGGCAAAGGAACAAATTTGACCAAATAGTTGCATCCATCAGAGGAACACAGTCATGGAAGGCACCGCCAGCCGATGTCAGGAGCTGTTAAATCTACATCAGTTTTAAAACCTCCTTGAAATGTTGGTTGGAAACTTACCAACCATGTGTTCAGAGGTAAATTGATCTGTTTAGTTGGGTCTGTTACCTGATCTTGTTATGAGTTTATTGGCATCTTATTTGTTTGTGTCTACTCTGTTCTCTCCTTTAGCGTCTTCTTTAATGTTTAAGGTCTTTTTCTGCTTTAGGACAGCAGATAAAAATGAACTATTGTGCTTTAACTATTGATGCTTTAAACTGACATGTTGATGATTGTGAATTGTCCTGATTAAAATACATGAATAGAGGAAAATTGAGAAATATATTTTTTTAAAGAAACCACAATAAAAAAAAGAATAGATTTTTTACACTTTGAAATGATAACTCCTTTCACAGAATGTCAAAAAAGAAAAGAAAAGAAGATATATGCTGGAAATTAGTATACTATTGTTGATTCTGGCACATTTTCTGGATAAATCTCATGATGTAAGATTCAAATTACAATGCATTTCTTATCCTTCATCACACTAAGCTGATTGCATGATTCCCTGAGACCCAACTAAAGTTTTCAGGACAAGTTTCAGAAGCTGTACCAATCTAACTCTGACACATTTCACAAACTTTACTTTAACATTTGTGATGGAGTGAGAAAAGCTTTTTCCTAGCCTGAGCTGATTCTGATGGTCCTTGTTGATAACTAGTGACCATATGGGATTTAACTCTTGTTTTATATACATCTAACAATGACTATGAGGGTGTAGAAAAGCATATCCTTCAGTGAGAGGAGGAGCCCATTTACATTCAGACCAACAAGCATTGATTTAGGCTGTTCGCTTTAGTTAGGATTTGATCTATTTCAACTAGCATTTAGATGTATGCTGTGTCTAAGAAGTTGCATATCTCACCTATAATTCTGCCAACTTTCAAGGGTGTAAATTTCTTCCTAGGAACATCCACCGGTGAGACCTATTAACAGCAAAACCCTTTTATTTTCTGTAGCTGTTTCCTGAACTATGAAGATCATGTTTTATTAAATCTGTTCATATTTTCTCTTTTTGTCGCTGGTTTGGAGCAGTTTCTTAAAAGAACAGAAAAAAACTGCAAAGAACCATTAATACGTTTGCAAATGTCGTTGGAACATCCCAGAATGATATCCAGGACATTTACAAAGCCCAGTTAAAAAAAAGGCCCAACAGATTTCCTCTGACCCCAACCACCCTCTGCAGGCGGAGTTCAAACCACTTTCATCTGGTCACAGATACACTGTCCCTAAACGCAGAACTAATAAACACAATAACTCTTTTATTCCTGCTGCTATTGCAATTCTTAATCAGTCACTTCAGTACTTTATTATTGTTGTCAGTCTGTGTGTTGTGTTAATATATCTGTGCTGCTGTTGTATGACAAAGCGCCCCTCTGGGATAATAAAAACTCTTGAACCTTGAAAGATATATCTTACATGAAATGTTTTCCTGTGTTTCACATTTTAATGACCTGATAGAGGGAATCATCCTCTGGAAGCAGAAAATCAGGGTTTACATAAGGTTAGCACAGAAAATGGTTAACTTATATTTATTATAAAGGAATTAGCACTGCTGATTTCATCATGGTTTGGGTTTGCATTGGTTAAAGACAGAATAATGAAGGACACTTGTATATGTTTGTTTTGTTGAAGGAAACATCAGCTGCAGGAAAAAGGTTTTGAATATTTACTCAACTCCCAAAACACTGACTTGTTCAAGAAAATGACTCACGTGGTGTAATTACTTGCCTCCTTGATTTGACTAAGCAAGATGGAAACCTTCACTGGACTGTTGCAGTGATTGGATTTCAGTTGTCAACAAGTTCTTGAACTCTCGCTAATGCAGCAAACAGCTTGTGGTTTCTTTAGACCGTCTTTGGAGCAGAGTCTGAGTCCATGTTACTATGAGGTGTTAATCTTTTCTTTGAAGAGCAACTGTTTGAAACCAGTTTAATGAACAACGTTCTTTTAGATCTATATTTTGTGGTAATAGAACAGATTAACATTGTTTGCTAGGTGAATCCACCCTAAACCTGTACTCCAGGAAAAGTTCACAAAAACCCACAAACAGCACAGTTTACTGAGACTTATCCTAACTGCCATCCTATTGGGTATAGATTAAATGGAATATAAGAACAAATGAACTTGGAGCCACTGAAAACAGAGACAAGTATTACAGCAAGCTGAAAAATTAACTTCAATATTCTCTCTAATGGTAACTGCATTATGATGTAGTTCTACTTTTCACAAAAAACATGTAGCTAATCAGAGGAAACAGGAAGTTAGAGGATATACAGAGCAGTCCTGAAAAAAATTAAACTGTAAGAGAATTCCCTTCCAAAATACTGCAACAACAAACTAAAACTTATGGTCAAACTGAAAACGAACAAACTAAACACAAATAATCAAACACAAATTTCCTTTTTTGTTCTGGTATTACAAAAAAGTAACTTGTACTGTATATAATGTAGCTACAGTCATATTCAATAAATTAGAACATTACTCAAAAGTTCATTTATTAGGCTGCACGGTGGCGCAGTTTGAATAATCACATACACTGTCTTGCTTCTGAAATGTGCAACATAAAAACACTTTCCTTGCCTAGACTTATGTATTTTATTTTTTTCATGTTTTCAATTAGTTTATTTGTTTGTATTGATCCATTTTTCGTTCATCTTTCATTCATTATTTTATGTTGCATTGACGGGACAGTTCTGAAACAAAGAGGCTGTAATTACAATAGTCACCCGCCAGGTGTCACTAATGAACAACAATGAACCCCCAGACTGAACAAAGAGATGAAATGGAATCTTTCAGGAAATTAAAGTGATAAATTCGGGTCAATATACTTAAAATATCCAGTCTAACAACAAATAAATCCAAACATCACTGCATCTTTTTAGCATTGATTTTAGATGTCTGCAAGATATTTTTAGTGTCCATTAGGGATCCAGTAGACTGAGTATCTGCAGCACTTTTAATCTCAGATAAAGCGCTGTGATTTCTGATTTTGGCAAGACGTATGTTTTTCAAGGTTGCTGAGATAAGCGGAAAGAAAGAGGCATAGTCGCTGAACAAAATGAGGCCAACATCCCTTTCTCAATTACTCAGAAACAGACCTGCATCACAATCTACACAATGATCACTAATATCAAACAACAATGACTAATTACAAAATGACTCATTTTTTACAGGAAGCACAGTGGAATCATAATGAAATATTCAGATTTTCTTAAAATAAATATCTGTGTAATGAGACATTTTATATGTTGCTCTACTGGACAACCCTGTTATAATTTGTGTGATGTAAATGCAAACATGGAGATTAAACCAGAAATCTCCCCAAATTTTAAAACAAGGCACGAGCTGAACATAAGAAGCAGATCAGCTACATTAAAACTCTCCAGCCAAAGGAAATGAAGTGATGCAATGCACTCTAATCTCACATAAAGCCCTCATAAATCCGAGGAACATCAGTGATGGACCACATCATCCAAATCATTTGCCTTAATACCACAAATAACTTTCTCCAATCAAAACAGCCTGCTTGTGGAGGCCTACAAAGGGAAGATTTTTTTTTCCATTTGAACACACAAATAAAGACATTCAATTCAGAACCAAAGATTAAATTCAACGAAGTGCATAAAAATACTGAACCCTAAAACATTTCCATTTAATGAACATGGAAGCCTCCGATTTATTGTTGGACGAACATTTATAACAGTGGCAATTAACTACCAATATTAAAACAATGTTATATTAAAATATACTGGTCAGACTTTCTATGATCACTTCATGTTAAATGTGATCATGTATAAATCCGCAATCAGTACATTCATTTTGATATCATTTAATTTTCCAGGTAAAAGTCTGATTGAGTCTAAAAGCTCTTTCAAGAAACACAAGGTGACCAGAGGAAAAAGATTAAATAGATAGGTTTACTCCTTTGGTTTGATAAGTTGTGTTTCAAAACAGACTTAAATAAATATAAAACAGACTAAGTAAGTTGTGGCCAAGTTTAATGTTGTGTTTACTTAACATAATAGATATTACATGGGTATCGATTTGCATTAAATATCCTTGAAAAGTAAATTAGGTTTTGACCCAAAAGTTTAGCTTTGTTGCATAAAATCACAACTTTAGAATCTTTAGGTTAACATGAGGGTTAAATTTGAATTTGAACAGCTCTAAAGTTTTCAAACTGTATAGATAAAAAAAAACAATTTATTTACTGAATTCCATCATTTCTTGCAACGTAAAATAGCTTTCATTGTTTTATATATTCTCAGGGAGGGGGACATTCAATATACCTCTCAACATGTCCAGTTGAAAAGATCAACTCAAGAGGGGTGAAAAGATGCTAAAACAAGTTTAAAAAAATCTAAAGGACCTACAGCTGAAGTGTACAAATGGCATCAAACTTAATTCAATTGAGCTTAGGTTGGATACAAACAAGCAGATAACCAAATAATCCACACACACACACACCTCCATGAACTGAAGGCGCATTGTAGTATTTTAATATGTACTGTATCAGGGGGGCTGGGTAAAACTAAACACCAGCTATTAAAGGGTTGGGTGATCTGAGTTTCTTTCAGTGAGAAACGATTTTCAATTTTTTGTGGGTGTGTTTTCTGAGGAAAAACGCTCATGTTATTTGTTCTTTTGTTGATGTTTAAGTGCACTTAAATCTCAGCTCAAATATAACACATATCAGTTATGGGGAATATATATTTTTAAACAAATAACTAAATATTTAGTGAACCATTGAACCACCTGCAGCCCAATGATCACTAGAGATAAGCAAACCCCCCCTACAACCAGGTATAAAGAGATATTTAATTGTATGTTCTGCTTTTTTCTTACTCTTAGGAGCCTGCTGCCGACTTATGCCCCCTGTGCCTCAGGCTGGTTGCGTTAGTCAAAACAACAGCAGATCAGTGTCCCATTGTGCTACACTTGTTCCCTTATGATCCTCTTAGACATCTAATTGTTTCTGTCAGGGTGAATGACCAAATTTAAATGTGAAAATAATCATGTTGAAGATTACCAATTTTCCACCCCCATTGCTTATATCTTAGATTATATTACTTGTAAACAAATGGAAGAAAAAAAAAATTTAATTAACGTTGTCTTATTTTTGAAAGCTTCATTTTGTGGTAAGGTTATGGAAACTAAACAAATTGGTTCTGATGTCAGACAGTCCCTATAAATGATCTTAAATGGAAAAAAAGCTTATGAAAGCAAAGCATCCAAATCTCTGATTTTATTTATGTTTCCCCTTGTTTATGTGCTTAATTGCTGCTTTAACAGCGGTTGCTATTGACCGTTCAGGGGAAGATTTACAAACATGACGCAGATTGACTGTGACGCACGAATTGGGCGGTTTTTTTTTCTTTTATTAGTCAAACGCTGCAAAAAATATTTCATTCAGCTAATTAGGTATGGTTGTATGGAATTAAAGCTCTATGATAAAATGTACCTACAGTATAATACTCTAGTAGAAATGCATTATATTCTTTTTTATGCTTACTGTTTCAGGATTTAAAAGCAATTGTCTACATGTATTGATGGTGTAAACTGTTAATCTTTCAAACCTGATTTGCGCTTTTTGGGAATTTGCGCGTCACGTACTGTATTTCATTCAAGATCGAAATTGGAATAAAATTAACCCATATTATATTGATGTTGCTGGAATAGATGGTGAAACTTTTTGCAGTGTTCATCTCCTCCTCCTTTGTCTCCACCGTCTCCTCCCCGTCCTCCCTGATGAGGGGGGCAGGTCTTATTGTAGTGGCTTGTATTACTGCCTTGGCAGGTGATGCTGCAGCTCACACGGGGCTGGAACAGCCTCCTTGCTTATCTGCTTTTAATTAGACAGGTGACCTGGTTTCAGCATCGCCGTGCGTCAACTGCTCCGGGAGTGCAGCTATTATTTCTTCCAGCAGGTACCCGCGCTGTGCGTCTGACCGACGGAGCTGCTGGTCCCCCTACCCTCCTCCCTGCGCCCCCCGAGCCTCAGCCTTTCCGCGGCACTTTCAGCACCGGGACTGGAGCTGTCCAAACATTCAGCACTTTCTGCTTTGCTCCAAACAAGTGATTAGAAACAGGCTTCTGCGCGCTTCGTGTTTCAGGATGGCGTCCAGACGTGTTGGCCTTTTTGTGCTTCTCCAGCTTCTTGTTCTGAATGTAGTGAGCCAGACATCTGCCCTCCCCACACCTACAGCCTCAGCGGATGGTGAGTTCCACAGAACTGGGGCACATATGCACAATCAAATTAAGATCACAATTATCATGAAAAGATGTATGGAGTGCATAAACTAGAAGCAATTAAATAAAAAAGTTACACTTATTTTTTATCGTCTCTCTCTCTCTCTCTCTCTCTCTCTCTCTCAGATCG
>JAUZNJ010032887.1:0-13453 GCA_034780135.1 Jordanella pulchra
GGCCCAAAAAACCCAAAAAAAAAAAAAAAAAAAACAGGTATTACCCTGTTGGTTCTATGATGTAGGATTTAATCTAGAGGGTTACAGTGACCTTGATTTACAGATAAAACTATGACTTCTCAATCTGCTGGTCCACAACACTAAGGGAGACAACAGGGCAGTTTTTCCCATTACTTTCTGGAGCATTTAACCTTAAAGTTACAGCTCTAGCGCCCCTAGTGACGAAAAGCTGCGTTACTTTAACCGCAAAGTTTGCGTGTACAAAGAATTTGATTTATGCTGTAACACAGCTTATAGACAGAGCACTGAACAGGTAGAAGGTTGAAAAAAATGGTACTATTGGGGGTATGTATTAGCATGCGAGTGTTACCCATCATTTCTCTTTTTTAATAAATAACAGAGAGGAGGCAGGCCAGAAGTAGTGGAAAAACCCTAATAGTTCCCAGCAGAGTGACTAACTGGCAGTAAGGTGATCACTGTGTTCACCAGAGGAAGCTCTTTGTCGGCTCGTTTATGCCACTAATGCTCTGCAGCGCCAACCTGAAGGTAGGAGTCTTAGCAGCCTCTGATCAGGATAGAAGGGTTAACAGAAATCTTGGCTGCTCTTTTTTTGGCTTCAGACCTGTTTAGGTCCTGGATACATAAGCAGAAAGTGACAATTCAGGAGGGGCTTATAAATAATAATCAAAAAGAGCTAAAGAAGATGTTGGCTTAACTTTAAAACAACCAAAAAAAAAAAAAAAAGAAAGAAAGCAGCTATTAGAAATTGATAATGAAATTATAACTAACTGCAGCTTTGACACCCATGTCTGTTTCTAATAAATGATGTGGGATATTTATGATACAGACATAAAAACAGCATTTTGGAAACTAGTTTGATGAGTAAAACAAAGAGGGTGGTTTTCCAGTGGATCAGTTGGCAACACCTTTCTATAATCTGAACTTTGGACAAGTGAATATAAATGGGAATCTCTGCCTGGAAGCAGCAAAGACAGCTCTAAATAGTTTGGCTCATTCTGAGTCACCATTGTATCACTCTCAGTGCCTAATATAGATTTAAATAGACAAGGCTTTGTTTGTGGTATAGAGTTTAAACTGTTAGCCTAAGGGTGTTTTAAGCACTTATGGGTTGATGTGTTTTTTTTGTTTGTTTTTTTAATCAATCTTGTTTTTTCACCAGCAGCCAGGATAAAGCCTTCTCTGAGCATTTAAATATCAATCAATTAGTGTATATTTATGTAAGAAAATGCACTAAAATGTGGTATTATGATTTGTTGACACTTACTTTTATGTCATAGAACAAAATAAAACAATATTTCCTTTTGCAACTTCTGAAATAATACAAAAATAACCTCAGATGAATCCAAAGAAATGCCACCAAGCTATTGTTAAAAAATATTGAGCATCTTTTATAGTTTTATATTACATTTCTCCTATATGACCATATGAGTGTTTACATTTTTTTTCTTGTTTGTTTTTAATAGTTTATAGAAAATTCAGTAATTTACAGAAAATCCTCATCAGATGGGATTAGATTTGTCTGTAGGATTCTGAAAGTTTTTGGCTGCCAAGCAAGGCTGAATCATCTCCCTTATTCACTATGTTTGAGTATTTTTACTTTTCTACCATAAGTAATTTGTAATCTAAACACATGTAGTCCTGTGTAAAAACTTGGGGGAGAGATTAAAAAAAAATTAGGCTTCATACAGTTGTTCATTTATTTACTTAAATCAGAAAACAAACTGAAGAAATCTAAATCAAATTATATTTGCAAGCAAAAAGCAAAGCAGCCAAACATCATTTAAAATGCTAGTTTGACAACAGATATAGCCGGACATACAGTTTAAACAGGTTCACTTTTGTCTCATTACTCAGCAGAACAGTTTGCCAAATTTGTTGGAGATCATCAAAATGTATTTTATGTTCTTTATGATCATTGAACGGTGATATTTTTTTAGGCAGTTAACAATCCGGGACTTTGGATATTTAATAGTTTTTTCTCATGGATTGAAAAGTAAATTTAAAAAGAATGGGAAAAGATAAATGTAAAAAAAAAACAGTAGCATAAAAAAAAGACTCAAATTTTTTTCAAAGTTTTTCTCAAAACCCTTTTTTGTTTAAGAAGTTTTTTTAAAGTTTCATTTTTGGATTGGTCTTTTTTCAAACGTTCGTTTAAAAAACATGCAACAATAATGGAACAAAATTTACTCCATATGTCTGATCACTTTACGTTGCAAAAATTCGGTAAAGTAAAAAACTCCTAATATTTTTAAAAACACTCCCACTTTGTAAAGTTTTTTTTCATACCTCCCTAGAATTTTTACACAGTGCTCTGAATATAAAAGATAAAACTCTGAGATGGATTTATTCTTGTTTGTCAGTCGTCAGCTTAAGTCAAATTGGGCCTAAAATGTAATTGCATTGGAGGGTTTGGCAGAAATAAATCCAAAATATTTTGAGATGTTCTTTTTTTTAATTGCTCAATAGCTATGCAAATATAAGCACAATGAAATAAACTGTTAAACTTAAGATATTTACACACTAAAAGAGAATGCATTATATTTTATTACAAAAGGTAATTTGCTGCAGTAAATAACATTTTGTTGTTTTCAACAAACCTACAAAAACTGCTGAATGGTATTGTACATTGTACATTTCTAGCAGGCCTCATACATCACGGTCATACATAGCCACACAGGTGGGTGTAAATAAGCTCGTATGCTACCTACAGAGTGGATCTATCTTTAAAAAAATAAATGTATGAGTTAGATGTTAGCCACGCAGTCAGATGCCAATGCACGCAATGTGACGTCAATTGACCTTATCATATTCCAGGGCTGATTCAAAGAGTGGGAGTTCACAAAGTACTTACTGAAGAGGAGGAGGGGACATTTCATGTGCCTGTGCATCCGCCGAGGTTCTTAGATCATGTTGTCTCTGCATTAAATCGAGACCTTTTTATTCAGCACCGCCCACGACATGCCTGAGTTCTCAGCTGCAGTCTGGTATTCAATCGCTTCCAGCTCCATTCACAGATATGTGGGCTGGGGCAGACACTCAGTGCTGACTTTCATCCACTCAGACGATCAGATACAAGCTCCTGCCCCGGATTCACGGAGGTTTGTCACATTCTGTTAAATTCGTGTTCCTCTAGAACTCTGTGTTGGGGAAGATTACATATCCCAATGATTCAATATCCAAATGGTTGTGATCTCATCTGTCTTCAAAGGATTGCTCTCCTCCTGTTTCCTCTCTCTCAGTCCCATTATTTTCCTGTCTCTCAAGCCCCTCGTTCCGTACCTTATCAGCAGTGATGGCTGTGAGCGAGTGCGCTGAGAGGTCTATTAGTTAGCTATCGTTCCGTCCTATAACGCTTTAGATCCAGCAGCTAGGTCCTGGTACGCACAGGTGCACTCTGACTCCACAAGATGGGGGCACTGATAGAGGTGGACACACAGTTCATTGAAGGAGTGCATCAAGACGTTTCTTTTCACTTGGAGGGATGCTTTATTTAACCAGCTAAAGGTAATATTTGGTCTTTTTCCATATGTCCTTTTGCAGTTAGGCCTGTGCACTGAACTGTTCTAATCAGTACAATGAGTCGTAGCATAGCACAGTACCCTGTATGTGTGTGTGTGTGTTTTGTGCCATGGAGGGTGAGGGTCAGTTAGCATCGTGGTTCTTCACTACAACAACTGGAGCTGTGACGTGGTTTGCCCAACGCAAGATGAAGATCATTCCCACTTAGCTGCCTCGCTCTGCCCTGCAACATCTCCTCTTGGCCTCGATTGCACATTTCAACTTCTCTTTTCATTTATGCACGCTTATCCTTTCTGTTCCTCTCACACAATTAGACACGAATCGATCAAACACACCCTGCTAGTGTCTGAACCAATTGCTAGATGTTTAAAAGCAGCATATAAATGGCCTTGCTAATGTATTCCCATCCTTTATCCCCCGACCAGCACACTGGTCAAGAGATACAGGATACTTAATTAATATCAATAAACAGGCCAAGGAACTGTTGACTGTAAGCTCTTCACTCTACAACCTTCATCTGTTTAAGGCTGTAGGAAAGCTGAAGCTGGAAGTAGAAACGCATAGAATTAGTAAATGCTTTCTTTAGCGGCAGCAGGAATGCAAATTAAAATTGATTGAAGGATAACTGCTGTAAATAGATGCTGAAGGACGGCTGTGTGAGGTGACTAAAGACCTGAAACTGGGGCAGAAGTTAACCTTCCAGTTAGACAACAGCTTCAATGGATGGTCCAGTCAAAGTCCCTGATTAAGATTTGAAAATTCATCAATACCGAGACTTGACTTAGATAATCTTTTTGTTAAAAAAAAGCAAAAAAAAACAAAACAAAAAAACAAATTTTCCTTTCATTTGAGAAAGTATTGACATTTTTTGTTTTTCTATCATTCAATGCTTTTACATTTTGGTTGGAAGTTGGTGTAGAAAGATATTACAAAGATCAGAGAGAGACTTTAATTTAGAAATGCTTGCAACTATAAAATACATATAAAATGTGCCATCATACTGCTTTGTTTTTATTTATTCATCTTTTTTAAATAGATTAAGAAGGTATGGATAACATCCCGATTTTTAAGGTATATATCAAGACAATATTGTGTTTTTACGGGTTACATCGAACATCATAAACCCCACATCTGCTGCTCTCCAGTTGAGGCCACTTCCTTTTTGTCATTATGTTCTGTTCATTTGTCTTCGATTTGCTCCTTTGAGTCCCGTCTAAATTCGATGAACCTCTCATGTTGGCCAATGAATGGCAACGTCTTTTCTTCTCCTTTCAGATCTATGCCAATTTGTGTACTCTAAGTTATGGGGGAAGGATGGGGCCCTGGAGGGAACAAAAGGCTCCAGCAGACAAATATACACTCTCTCATGCGCACACACTTACATGCTCCTTTGAACCCACAGATATGTGCTTTAATTGGTCCAGACTGAAGGTTTGTTGCTGCAAGGGTGTTGAGTGTATTTAGCATGCCTCACACACAGAAACCAAAGTGGGATTGTTTTTTTTACTGTTATGTTGTTTTGATTCTCCATTAATTAAATCTGAATCAAATCATTCCCATAGTTTCCATCAACTCTGTGCTTCAAATAGGAAGACTGTCAGGATGAGTTTGAATGAGGTCTCAAATGTAGAAGGTAGTAGAGGCAAAACACAAGTTTAAAAAAAAAAAAAACTTACAAGAGCTTGATGATGAACACAGAAACAGGAAAGAAAGATTCCCTTTAAAATGAATATAAAAAAGAACAGGTGGACATTATTTTAATAATCAAAATTAGTTAAAAACTGGTAAGTGGTCTGCAAATCAGTAAAATAAGAAAGAACAACTGGTGTAGAAAATAATTGAAGAAAAATTATAAATATCCTGGACAGGTTTATTGAATCATTTATTTGATTAATTTATCTAATTTATTTTGATAACACGTGAGACAGGATCTCTCAGAGGATTAAAAAGTTTTATGGGGTATTTAACGTTGTAGAGTTTAGAGTTCCCTGTTTAACATCCTTAGATGCTAAATACACAACAAAATTACATTTCAATCTGGATAGATTCACACAGAGAAAAAATAGCAGTTGAATGATTTAATGATATGAGTCTTTGGCGCTTGAACCCGGCAGAAGACCCGGCTGGTGTGGCGCAGTGCGCTGGTCCTGATAGGCTCCATTTTCTACTACTAAAAACTGCCAACACTGGATTTAGGTGCTTTATTTTTGTTGTACTCAGCAGCAACAGACTGATCATTGCCACACTGACACTAACTATGCTGCCTAGTTTATTTTGAAATCAGTCTGTTTTTACTACAGGTTATATGCTTTTCCAGGAGGAATAGAAGGTCAGTGATTAGATGCAACATGTTTGGTTACCTTTAATAAAAAATTGACCTGTTAAATGGTCACACCAAAAACACAGGGCTTAGCCTACCAAAAAAACTGCTGCAAGACTGGACAGTGGCCTTATTGTGGCGGCATGAGCCTGCAAATTTGGAGGCATCACATACTCCAATGTGATAGTTATCCTGTTTGAATAGTAAACTAAGCTTGATCACGTTGTTCAACAGTTCGGATCAGATTAAAAATTGGATTGAATTACTTCATTGTAAAGTGGGATGATGACATTTATTTTGCGTTTTGACCATATAGATAAAGGGGACTGACTGGAGTAACAGATCTCCAGTGATCAGCAGGATGCGCGGTATTCACTAGACAGCTCAGCAGTCTAATACAGGCACACAGAGGAACACTTGACAAAAAGCCGCACACATAAATACTCATAGCTATGACCATTTAAAGTGATCAAATAACCTAACAAGGACATTTCCAGACTTTGAGATAAAGATAGAGAATTAGGAGAAAACACCACATGTTAAAAAACAAACTCTTCTTGGTGCAAGACAGCAACGCTAACATCTCAGGTTGCTAACACTGGAAAGTTTGAAATGTCGTCTCCTTGAGGATGTTATATTTGTTTTAAACTATTGGTTAAGTTCTTATTAACAGCAGAGCTATGAGCACTGAATGCTCTCTCTCACACGGGGAGTAGCACCATCTCTGATCCTGATTTAAACATTTAAAGATCGATCACAGCAGATGAGCTTCTTAGAGTTCTGTGTTACACCAAATTAATTCATTATTTTACAACACAGCAAATAGCAAAGCTGAGATTTTAGTTCCTGAATATAAAAACTGTACTAAGCTATTAATTAAAGAAATTTTGTCATAATTGCATTACATTTTTGTCTGCATAAAATACAAAAACTAATTGTGAAATGTAACGTTATAAAAAAGTAAAGGAGATATACAGTATTTCCTTTTAAAAAGGTTTTAGTTGATATTAAACATGTATTACAGTATGTTTATAGATTCATATATATCTATATATAGACATCTATAATCTATATATAGATAAAAAATAATATTCGAAGATATACAAGGAAGCTCAAAAATATAAGAATATGAAATAAAATAACAAAATACATTTGAAAAAAAAATGGAAAAAAAACATCTTAGTCTCAAAACCTTTTGTGATTCAAACATTTTACACTTCATTGTATTTTTTTTCTACTTTGAATGAACAAAATGTTATAAAGTTTTTTTATTTCCATTTATACAAAAGGTGTTCTTTGCTTTCAACAATAATAACATAATTCTCCCCTTACACTTAAGACAACAAAGTCTTAATTGTCCCAACAATGCTAATTAGTTTGAAAAGTTGGGCCATTTACAATAATTACATAATGACATAACTGGATCTAATAAATGACTCTAATAATTCAAAACAACTTAGTAATAAAGGACTTCATTTTATAAATTAATATGGTCTTATCCACACTGCTAGAGTGAATTTTGTTCAGAAAGTCATGAGTGGTGAACAGTGAACATGAATAAAATGAGTTGCAGCCTGTTTTACTGAACTTGGAGCTAGTTGTCATAAACCACCCGACCCGTCCACCTCTTTGCTCATAAAAACCTTGACATCCCCAACAGCCGGGGTACATGAGGACAGTAAGGAAGGAGCCTGGAACACCAATACAATATTTAACAGAGCGCTTTTTGTTTGACTCCTATGATGTCATCACCTAACTAAGTACAGACGGCATCCTGTGGCACGGTGCTGTTTGGACCCATAAGATGGTTCTTATAAGTCTAATGTATTCAGGACTCTTCCAGCTTTTGATTTGCTATTCTCTGAAAACAGATTCTGATTTTCCTTCCAGTCTTGCATATTTACAGCTTTTGGACTTATATAAGCATAGGGATCCCCTCACAGCTATAGCAGGAATCAGATTTTTTTTAAAATTACCAAGTTTTTTAGATAAATTATGTTTGAAAATATGAAAAAAAGGTAGATGAATGTGTCTAAGTTAATGGTGTGAATGTTAGTCATCTGGGTCAGCTCTCCACATTTCATCATCTTTGTTGGATTGTGTTTTTCCAGCCTTTTGGCAAAAATCTTTTTTCCATTCCTCTGTGTTATAAATTGCCCTTCATTCCTGTGGGACATCATTGTTGGCTCACACACAATTTCACACAGACTCCTCTCAACACAACCACCCGGTGGGAATACACCACACATCTACTTGGCTGTTGTTTAATGCTGACCCGGCAGAATATGCATCCAGTCTTCCCCTCACCCTCCATGGCCCAGTGCCATGCTCTTGCATTTGCACACACAATTTAGTACCCCTTATGTAGATCCTGCTGGGTTATTGCCCGCCCTTGTTCCTGCACACACCTCACAGTCTACGGTATATCTGCAGTTCTGTCCCAGTCTATATGCTTTGTGAGTGTTTGTTTGCACATTCAGGATTTTCCTTTCTTTCTCTCCACCCCTGAAAGCTCCTGCAAACCTGGTCTCAATGGAAATGGGGGAAGGGTTAAGTAGAGGTTGGACCCAGGAAGATAGAATCTTCTGTGCACTTTAATGTCCGCAGCTGTGCACTTTAATGTTTTATTTTTTTAGAGTCATGGTGGGGCTGGTGCCTATCTCTAGCTGCCATTGTGCAAGACAGAGGAACAACCTTGAAAGGTTGGCTGTGCATTTAACACACACGTACCTTTGGACAATTAAAGAGACCAATTAAGCTAAAAGTGATGTTTTTGGACTGTGGGAGAAACTTGGGAATAACTGGAGAGAAACGCACGCATTCACATGGAGAACCTCGGCTGGGATTAGAGTCAAGGCCCTTCTTATTGCCAGACAACTGGCCTTCTTTGCAGCCACTTTTCAGTTCTGAGTGATAAAGACTGAAAAGAAATTAGCTGTTTATTTGCTTGGAATCTTGAATGCTGTTTGAAGGAGCACTGCCTACATTTTGACCCAAGTATTAGCCTATTTTAATAATTCAGCCATTGGTGCATAATGATGCTCCATGCAGGATTCTATTTACAACAAATTACCTATGTAACTTGAGAGGGTCGTATCCATCAGCAGTCAGTCTCAAACTGCTGGTCTAAACTGGTCGGCTATCAGATTTCAAAACACCAAGAGAGACAGTAAAATTTAGTGACAGTACAGTGTTGTCGATTGCTTAAGGGGGCGCTAAACCTCAAAGTTACAGTTCAAGTGTCTGTTTACAGAGGAACACGAATTCGAGCCAGAAGGGAAAATTTGAACAATTTATTGGAATGTACAACAGGAGCTGAAAAGACAGTGATCGTCTGAGTGACCTCCGAGTGGAGAGTGAACTAGAACTCTGCAGGTAAGCCTGCTGGCTTGGTTTCTTGTTGGCTGCTCGTTAATTTGAACGAAGCAGGGATGAACAAAGCATGGGAAGGGAATCAGGCAGAATTACCCTGGGAACAGAGCAATGATCGTGGTCGGGGACAGATCCAGAGTCAGAGCCAAGAGATCAGATGACAGAGAGGAATCCAGGACAGAATCCGGAGACGAGGTCAGAGAGCAGAAAACGGGTCAAAAAGTCCGACAGGGATTTGTCATGATGGGCTTAAGAGACTAAACCCAAATGCAGAACACCACAGGAAACAGGGGAAAAGGTTCAACAGAATTTATTGAATGAATTCACAGAGCAGGAACGAACTGGTTCAGGCACAGGTCCGGGATTGGTTTCACTGATGTCTGCAAGTCGGATGGTTTGATTAGCCAGGCAGTCAGATAGTTTGTCGAGTGAGTTGAATCAGATAATACCTTGAGCAGGTTCTGACAGATCCTTAGAGAGGGGGAGAACTGGTTGGGTCCAGAGACTGTTGGTTCAGCAGAGGATTTAGCAGCAGCAGCGTCCAGCTTCGGGTTTCTGATTTTCAGACCTTGACGTGACTTTACTTCAGCTCTCCCTTGAGAGCAGTAGAAGAAGTTCGGACTGAGATCTTCGGGTTTGGCTTCCTTGGTCAGGCAGGCAGGGTTATTGGTTAGGCTCATGATCAATCTTAAGAATGCTGGGTCTCCTGATGGGCTGATGATCCTCAGGTGCGCTGAGGGCTCCAGCCCAGGAGACCCACGGCGCACTCTGCTGGAGGAAGGTGGAAATCTCCAGATCCCAACAGGATTCAGGCAGGCTCAGATAATCAGGAAGCAAATCGGGTCAGAATCGTGCATAATTATATTTGAAGCAAAGCTTGTGCTGCTGACTGAATCTGTTTAAAATTATACAAAATATAGGCTTTTTTTGCTACAATTAAAAGTAAAAATTAAATAGTTAACTTTACTGTAACATGGGCGTGCAGGTGGCGCAGGGGTTAGTGCGCACGACCCATGTACGGAGGCCTTAGTCCTCGACGCGGGCGACCCAGGTTCGAATCCAGCTTGTGGTCCTTTCCTGCATGTCTCTCCCCCTCCCTTCTACCCCCTTTCCTGTCAGCCTACTGTCAGAAAAACGAGCCACTAGTGCCGTAAAAAGCTCAAAAAATATGTAACTCGTTTGTTGATGTTCTTATTGCAAATCAAGACCATAAACATGATAACACCGTAACGTTTTTATATCCCACTCTGATTCATCATCACAGTATAGTATTTCAAATAGGGCTGAAACACTCGGATTAATTAATCAATTATTGAGATAATTGTCAACTAAAATTAGAAATCGATTAGCTGCAAACTGCAGTATAGAAACTCTAAAATATATCTTTAGTCGACAGAGCAACTCACTTAGAGCAGCATTATACCAAAATTATTTTAAAAAAAGAATATTTTACATCTAACATGAAAAAGACTTTTTTGTCTTTAGATATGCTCTATCTCTATTGGAAAAGCTTTAGTTTGACCTGGTCTAAGTCAGCCTTATACTATCCAATTAATGGATTCATGAAAAAAATCATTGACATATTAATCAATTAGTAAAAAAATAACTTTAGTTTCAGCCCCAATTTCAAGTACAGCTTCATACTATAAAATCTGACTGTTTTAGAGTATCTGTCTTTTTTAAAAGAGATGGCTTCACATAGTAACAATCGTTTTATTCCACCAAAACAATGGATGACTCTTCATGGAATAAAGACAAATGTTTGTTTATGTTCTTGTAGATTTCTTTATTACTTTTCATGAAAACAAATCTGAATCATCTGAAATTAGTATTAGCATCAAAGCAAAACAAAAAGAAAGATTGAGCATCAGAAACTTCATTTGATGAGCTTAAGTTTTATTTTTATCAATAATAGGATTTTAAATAGTTATTTTTTGTAAGATAAAGGAACATTTAGACCAATGGATACTCTTTTTATGTGCTGTGTTTGAAAGACTAAGTAGAATTGAAAACATGCATCGTGAATTCAAAACAAGAAAGTTGTTTAATTTTAAGAAAGACAAAGTACCTTTTTTATTTTCATGTAAACAATCAGATCCGATAAGATTAAAATAAAAAAATGATCTCCCTGAAATCTGAGATCCTGTATACCGTCAAACAAGAATCCAGTACATAAATTTAACTCCTTTTTTTTCAAATAGGTGGAGACAGATATACCCTACAGTAAATGGAGATGGGAAGAGGAAGCACAGCAAGGAAGCAAATACATTCTTCAGATTTGAGCCGATGAATTCATTAAACGGCTTTGGACTCTGCATCCTTAGGAAAAAAACGCAGCTTTGAGAAGGATGCTGGTCCTTGGCAGCACAGCTGTGTGTGTCTGTGTATTTTAGGATGACATCATACAGTAGCTTGCTGAGAAGGTCCACTGCAGGCGCATGGCATCTACAATATTTATAGACCCCAAGAACAGATGAGCTCACTCAGTCACTCAGTGTGACTGGCTTCACTTCACACGCAAACACACACAAAGGTCCTTGAAAAACAAAAAGAGTCAGAAAAGTTAGAGCCACACCCATTCCTACCGTATCATGACCTTAAAACTGCACTCAGGATGGCAGCTTCATCACTATATATGATTTATAGCAGGTCAGGCTTCTAGAGATGCTTGTTGCAACTCTAAAAAAAGCTGAACATCCGTACACTTTATGATTTCAAAGTACTTTCTGTGAAAATGAGTTGCCTTGGTATGAGTCATAAGGAAAAGGATGTGAGGGATTAAAATGGTGCAAAAAAGGAAACCGCTTGAGTACAATTACTCATAAAAATGTAATGCCGGCTGACACATACACACATTTCAGGAGATTCCTGAAAGTGTTATTCCACACACAGAGGAATAGTATCTCCCTATCCCAAAATACACAAAAACAATTTCTTTTGTGAGGGGAATACTGTGAGGCAGTGTAACATTAAAGAATGATTGAGAGTGACCACTTGCTCTGTGTGATTGGGTGTGCGTTTGCTGGTGTGTTTTTTTGCACGTGTGTTTGAGCAGCTAGTGACTGACGATGTGTGCTTAAGTTAGACGGCTGAAAAGGAAAATAATTCACATTTTATAAATAAATCATCTGGACCCTGGTGATGGATGTGGTCACACACAAACACACAGACACACAGTGATGGTATGTTTCATGCCACACACCAGATTATGGGTGAATCAATTCTGAAGAGCAGTGTGCTGCTGTTGCTGCTGTGTCTTCTAGACTTGTGTGTTTGTTCATGTGTTTGGAAATCCCAGCATCCCCTGTAGAACCAGCTATGTTGAGCAAACACCATGAAAATATATCGTTTTTTGGATAATTAACAAAAGTCACGGTTCAATGAATTTGTTTGTTTTCTATTTAATAAAACAGCTCAAGAAAAGAATCAGAACTTCTTCATGTAATCACCATGAAAGCACTAGTGACCAAAAAATACACACATCTCCAAATGGTGCATGTGGATCAGCATGAGGGATTTTTTGGTTTTGTTTGTTTCTTCAAGCTGCAAATTCAAAATACATTTTTGACAAAAAAAGAGGACAAGGTAAAACTGTCTGTTTTTTTACAGTTAACTTCTGGCTTCATTGGCTCAGATTAATCAGAAAAAGAAATTCCTTTTAAAATGTTGCTATTAAAATACCTGCCTGAGATAAACGGATACATTGGCAAGTATTTCAAGCTGAAATTTGCTTCTTTTACCAGCGTTCCCCAATTCATCAGTACATTTAGCTGCCATGCATTGAGATCATGTGAGACGTGTGCACTGCTGCTCCTTGCATTTTTCCATTTTTTATTAAAATTTGTTTGTTTGAATTGAGAGTTGTGAAACATGCCTTTTTTGGCATTGTGTTATTTTTTTATTTTGTGAATAGTGAATTGTGAATGTCTAAATAATTGGTATCAGGATCAGTCTTAAAAAAATAGATAAATAAAAACATTTTAGTGGATTTCTAGTACACACCTCAAAGGCATCATCTGATAGTGGTGAAAAGCTCAAACATGCAGGTTATGTGGAATATATGGAAAAAGAGAAAAAAAACATTAGCAGCGTAAGATTTCCTGAACAATCCCTATTATAAAATATTAAATATTAAACCCTTAGCTTTTGTTGGGATCCGGAGCCTGCCGCTCCATCTTCCATCCAGCAGAGTGCGCCGTGGGTCTCCTGGGCTGGAGCCCT
>JAUZNJ010032888.1:0-13451 GCA_034780135.1 Jordanella pulchra
GATGGATGGATGGATGGATGGATGGATGGATGGATGGATGGATGGATGGATGGATGGATGGATGGATGGATGGAGTTACTCATTGCATCAGCTGGGGTTAAATAACTTGATGCCAGCTGGAAGATAGTCGCCTAAGCAGTACTTATCCAATAGGAGGCTTGTACCTATTTGCTTAGTTTAATCCAGGTAGAGACTTTTATTTTGGCGAGGTAGTACATGTTATGGTCTAACTATTCTATTTTTGCTCCTGCTGTATATTTAATGTTGTCTTAATTCAAGGGGAACCCAGTTCTTTCCTAAGGGTTTTCCTTCAAGATTTTCATGCTTAATCTATTTTCCCATCTGACTACCTTCCCTATCTCTTATGAAAAAAAATATCGCCACAGGATTATGCTGCCACCATCATGTTTCATTGAAGAAATAGTGTTTTCAGTACGATAAGCAATCTGAGCATTGAGGCCAAAGTTCAATATTAGACAAACAGATGGAATGGATTGTATTAAGGGGTACCTTTGTTAAGCGGGCTGAAAACAAACGCATGCTTTTATTTTCTGGTTTATATTTGTATCTAAAGTATTTTCATCTAATGTTGTCAATGATTATGCTTCTACTGGACTCTTATGTTCTACTTTGTGTTCGTATATATTATAAAATCCAATGAAAATACAGTGACGTTTCTTCTTTTAGAAAGGATACTTTTTACTTTTTTACTCATGAGAAGAACTTGTTACATTTTAATATGAATTAAAACTTCCTCTTTTACCAAAATAAAATGTTAAAAACTTCAAATATAATTTTAGTGTTTTTCAAGAAGTGTGTAAAGAGTCTTAAAACATGGTAGAAAATCTGAACTGCATGCTCTTTGAATTCATCTTTTACAACAGCTTTAACAGGGAGGAGGAGGAGGCTGCAGACTACACGTCGCTCTTCAGACCCAGCCTGGAAAGCATTAGAGGCAGATTGATTAGTCTGCTCCACTTGGCTGATTAATCAGGACCTGTTAGGTGGAGACGAGGACCATTTATGGCTGATTATCATCCCCTGAAAGCATAAGGAGCAATTCACAAAGGAACTTTTCCATCAGGAGAATTTCTATGTCTTTATTTTAGTTTTGATAATCCCTGTTATGTGTCTGGTTCTTTAAAGAAGACTGTTTGATCATATTTTAGAGGAGTCATGCTTGAAAGCCTTTAAAAGCCAGGTTAATGTAAACAAACAACTGAATCAGGGGGGTTCGCTATAACTCCATAAAACGAAAACAAAAGAATACGTTTGTTATACATAGTAATATGCTAAAATCTTGACAAATAATTATGTAAGATTATATTAAACAGAAAGGCATCATTTTTGCAAAATTGCAGATCTTTGATGATTAGGATACTCTTGACATAACATTCTCTAAATATTAGCTATGCTTCCAACAATATGCTGGTCTGTGAATTTAACAATAAGGATAAAGAATAGAAAAATAAATCCAGTGTACAACTTATCAAAATCATTCAAATGGTCCACAAAGCTTTTAGAATGTAATGTTCTTTGGGACTTGGCAGTCAAAATTTTTGAAAGGTGTGCATCAATGTATCTGTTATCAAGCTAACAAGATATCAAAAAAGATCAGCATATGAACAGTTATGACAGTGACAGTGGTAGCGTAATGATCGGGGTAGCTTAAGGAAATGGAAAGCTTGATATTGAAGATAAAACACAACTGAGTTATGCAGTGGGACACCATTCCAGCAAGTCCACCTATGAATGGCCGAGAAAACACCCACAATGCTTTTGGAGTGGGATCATGAAAGTAAGAACATCTATGATCAGCTATGATCATCTATAATGATAAAAAAAAATGTTACCTTAATTTTTTATTATGTCACATGAATCTGATATAAACATTTGTTTGAGGAACTGAGACTATGCAGAATAAAAGCTAAGGAAACCAAAAGAAAATACTTTTTTACAACACTTTGGTACTGTAGGTTCTGCTTCAGAAAGATAAATTAATGAAACATATTATGCAAAGTTACTGTAACCGTTTAAATTCAAGTGAGTTCATAGTAATAATATTTTAACATTTGAAAGTGAACCCTGTCTGCCTGAGGACCGTTGCAGTCACCCTTATCATTAACAGATTAGCTTCACGAAGCAGAACAAATTATTACATGCTTCTTTATATTTCTGCACCTTTTACTGCTGCAACAGACAAAAGGGTTTAATGCAATCTATGTTACAATTGATGTAAAAATAAATGCATATTGTCAAAAATTTGGGACTTATTAGCTTGATGTCCTATGCAGCCAAATGTCATGCTATTGTCCAGGCTTGCAGCGTAAGCTCGGCTGCAGAGTGGCCTTCCCAAGCCTGGTCACCCGTTTCCGTTTATCTGCTGGGATAACTATAAAAATCTATCATGAGGCAGGGGTGGGCTTCTTCGCTCAGTGTGGCCCGGCTGGCAGATTGAGAGCCCCCCGTAATGCACAAGTCTGTTTTTATTATTCCTGCTGAGAGAACACTATTTCATCAACTGCATGATTCCACAGAAGAGAGGAGATAGCCCCAGCTCGGCTATATTTCTTCCAATCAAACATTCCAAGGGGAAAAAATGAGTGGGTGCCATCAAATCCCAGAATAATGCTGCCAGATTTTATGTAAAAAGAAGGACTGATGGACAAATACAGGAAGGCAAGACAAGTTTAATGACGTGTGTTCAGGAGCTGAGATTGGAAAACTGACAGAGAAAAGCAGCCTCTTTGCTGGAATATAAATTGTTGTGCGCTGTAAAAAGGCTTTTATCTGGAGTGAATATGGGACGTAATACACAGGTCAGGGTTAAGTCATTTTCTCCGGCAAGTTAAGCGAATAATGAAGGCGAGCCCGCGCAGAGAGGAGCACTGCTACTGCCAGTTTGTCTTCATTTATTATGCCAAATCTCATGATTTTGGCGTTGGCGCGGTGAGTGCTCTGGCGCGCACCGGTGGACGACATATCGCTTAATTTACACAAGGTAATGAAAGCAGGGAATGGGAGGACAAAACAATTTACCTGCTGACACGGGAAGAAGTGATTTGCGAACACGAGGGGGAGGAGGGGTGAGTAGAGGAGCCGGCTGGGGTGCCAGGGCCATGGGGTGAACAAGAGAGGGAAGGAGGGATGGAAGAAAGGGAACAATCCCAAGGCTGGAGCTGACAGAAAGGCAAGTTGAGCTAGAGAGTTTGCTACTGAGATGATACTAAGGATATTTCCAATGAACTATCAGTAAAAACTCTTTTGCCCTCTCCTTCCCCCACACAAACAGACTCTATAAAAATAGACACAATCAAAAGGCGAAATTGACCTCAGATCTGGAGGGTCTGTGCTGAAAAGGTCCTTATTTTACCTTTTCCATTCTCCATCAATCGTAATCACTTATCAGAAAGCCACTTGTGGGAGGCTGAGATGGGAGGCTTCACCCACACTTTGGAGCAGCCACAGGCCACACAAAGACCAGATGTTTGTTTTCTAACTCTGGGTTTTCAGAGAGCACAAAAGGACATGCATGTCACTGCAAGCAGCGTTCACAGAGATGTGCAAAAAGTCTTAAAATCAAATTTTTGTGTAAATAGCAAAATCCAACCTGTTATTGGAACATATAGTTATGGGGGAAAATCCCATAGGACAGTTTCAAATAAATCTAAGCAATGTTTTTTTAGATTCATACCTCAGTCTCAAATGTTAGTCAGAGCCCGAATACTTCTGATCAACCCGCGACACCTCTACATATCAGACCTGGAAATATTCAAAGGTAGGAAGTACATTGTTCACCAGTACCTGGGACTGACAGATTATCTCATACCATTCAGGTTCACTAACTACTATTATTACTACCTACACAATCCAGACATAGACAGGAAACTAGTGTATTTGTTACACAGGCCCATCTCTTTAAGCCTTTAGCTACAAGGTTGGACAAGATGCCATATTTATCTTACCATAGCTTGGCTTATACAGGATGGTGGATGGTAGTCAATGTGAAAAAGGGACACTTGAACTGATGAAAACAGTGAAATGTCAAAGTCTAAATTTCTACATTTAGATATCATTTACTTGCCAACCAGTTTTGAGAGATATTCAAGCCCAATACCTTTACGAAACAAAAGTATTTGGTTTCCTAAGCTGCATAAAAATTCAACTGGAACTGTGTGCCTTGTTCAGCTCTTTTTTTTCCAAGCTGTTTCGCACTATATAATGTATGCTGGCTTGTTTTTGAAAAATGCATGTGACTTGGCTCTCATTGTTAGCTTTTAATACAATCTTTTTCAATTGTATTTGTACATTAGGGTCAAGGCCACTAAATGTACAGCTAAGTCAGGATATATCTTTTATTTATGTGTTTAATGTTTCATGAGAGCCCCAGAGTTGCAAAATAATGGTGGCGATGTTATCCTGAACCATATTAATCAAAAACCAGGACATGCCAAATGTTTAACTTTCAGTTTTGTGTCTCCGGCATGCTGAGGAGAGTGAATATTCATCAACCCAAACTACCATAGCACAGGCTGAAAATAAGCAATGTACAGCACTTATAGGGCAGAATGTTTAACTATTATCATCTTTCTAAATTGTTATTACCCTGAATTATCATAGTGTGGATCACAATCTAGATATTGATGCTACAGAAATTTTGAATTGCTTGCGACCAAGTCTTGGCCCACAGACGCAAGATTTTAATGCAGATGGGCATGTCAAGTTTTTGGCGCAAGGTTTTACAAACAACATACAGGAAAATGTCATTGAACCTGGTTAAGTACAGTCAAAATATTTGAGGATAAATTACCCATGTGTTGCTGTTAGCTTTTAGAGTATAAAAGAAATGTTTGGCAAAAGCAATGTCGGCCGTTTTTTTTAACAATTTAACAGTGAAAGGACCCTTTTAACATTTTGTAACTACTGGATGATTTAGAGAACCCTTCAACACCTGCATCAGATTATGATTTTGATTGCATTAAAAAGGGTTTACTTTATTCATCAGTATAGTAAAATAATAACATAACAACTCATGTAGGTCTTTACAAAAAATAAATGTTTTGAAGCCATCAAGTTTCAGCATCTTGGCAGCTTTTACACATATGTCAAAAGGTTTGGACACCACTGTCCTAAATCACTTGAGCTTTTTGTAGCAGGGGTGCAAATAATAATGTGACATTTGCAAAAAAAAAAAAAAAAGGATCTATCTGAGTAAGATCATGCTACTGCATTAAAAGGATGCTAATATCTTTTTTTCCTTTTATAAGAGATGTAAAAATCTTTAGCTACCATTGTTATATTTAACAGGTCTTCTAATTTAGTTTGATCCATCCTGGAAAATTGTAACAATTAGCAATGATTGTGCATCAACAGCCACTCATCTAATCTAAACTATTTGCTCTGTTGATGGATGCAGTCTGAAAGTGATCGACTGGCTGTTTGGCTAATGGCTTTTCACACAAACAAGAAAGGGTCTGGCCAAGACTCTCACAATATAGTTGGAGCACCACTGTAATTTTCCAATCACCATCCCTTCAAGCCAGGCCACTCCTTAGGGCAGTAAGATCAGATGGGCTTCGGTATTTTTCTTTGTACGAGGCCAAACTCTATTTGTCTGCTCACAGGAACAAAAACAATCAGGCAGCCGTGAGAGACTGACTTTTTGGTCTCGCTGGAGACGGGCCAAAGAGAGAACAGAAGGAGGAAAGAGGAGAGGGACAGAAAGCAGGTGACACAGATAACCGCGTCCACCCCATCCCCCAAACTCCTTCCCTCTCTGTCTTCCCACTGCGGGTGGCTGCTTGGTTTTAGTGATGATGAACGGGAGACGCTGCTCAGCACCAGGTCCCCGCTGTCAGAGCTCTGCAGGATGAGACATATAGAGGAAGTGTCACTCTCGGCAGGCCTGCTGGGCCAACCTGGACTCTGCTCAGTCCTGCTGCTTGTGTCTTCACAGCAAAACAAACACCATCACACCCACCCCTCAGTGAAAGAAGACACCAAATGCAACTAAACAACTGCTAAGGTCTAGGAAAAAAAAGGAACCAGGCTGTGTTATATCTTATGATTAGGTGAAAACTGGCTTTGTATGAACCAATATTCAGCACAGATTTTACTGGAAGAACTAAAAGTTTTACAGCTGCAACTATAAATGGGGAGGTGGGCTGTCCTCTTTGGTCTGCAGCTTTTTCTACAGGCTTATTTCCCCTCACAATGAGAGGTGACAGTGAACAGTGGAACTCGTCAGTGTGAATAACACACAGTTACGGTTGGTGACACCCTCTGGTGGAGCACGACTCGCACACCCACACACAGTGGCACACACACAGAGGCTCAGGAGCCCTGTGGTAGGCTCGCTGTCAACCTCTGTGCTCTGCATTCCATTACGACTTAACTGGGGGCACACTGGTCAATCCTACGTTTGTCTGTCCAACAAACACTGCTTGAACTGGACGATTCGTTTCATAGTACGCTGTGGGAACATACAGAACATACTGTAAATTTCAGCGCATTGCGAAGGTTTTCATATTGTTTTTGAATTTTAAAAAATGTGCCTGAAAATGATAAACATGGTGTCTTTAAACAAGGGTTTATGTCATAGACCAACATAAAAACATGTAAAATTGTGGTTTAGAAGGATTTAAAACATTTTTTTTAGAAAGGAAGACGTCAGAAGTGTGGCCTGCATTTGTTTTTTATATTACTAGTTTTCTCTTCTGAAGAAAAGAATTGCCACAACATGAAGTACTCGCCATGTTTCACTGTGAGGATGGTGCGTTCGAGGTTCAGTTTATCAGTTTTTCACCACACAGGAGTTTACATTCAATTCAATACAAATACTTTATTTGTCCCAAAAGGAAAATACATGTAAGCTAAAGAGTTAAAACATCTGTCTTATCTAAACAAGCATTTTCTTCCACATCTTTGCTGCAAACATTTCACGGTTGCATTTGGAGTTTCTAAAATATTTCTCTCAATGATAGCTTCTAATATCATTAACAAAAAATTTAAACCATCAATATTCAAGGGGCATGAAACTTTATAGCCTTTAGATCTGTTTTTTCTGTTGCATTGTTTTTTCAAAATATAGTTAAGTTAGGGCCAAGAACCTAAACAGCTATTTAGAATAATACTAAATAAGCACCAGTGAGGTGTAGTGCTATAGTGGTAGAAACCCAGGTGAGCTCAAATTACTGTAGCATAAAGTCTTTGCTGTCCCTCACTAATGTGTTCACTTCATGCAGTGTCCTTCAGCGGCACCTTAGAGAGGGGCCCATAAGACAACCAGTGGACAGGTTTAATTTACCCACTTCTCTGTCCACTGCCCCATCAGCATATAGTATCACATAACTGCTAATGGGCTAATGGGAGGAAGGAGGGAGGGAGCGAGCGCAAGAGGAAGAAAGCGATAGTTAGGGAAATGGAGCTCGCGTTCATCCAAACATTTAATAACTTCTCCATTCTAAAGTGTTCACCTCTTAGGTGGTCTAATTGCATCATTTAAGTGGCCCGAAGGAGGTGGCCAGCCTGGACGTCCCGTCTTACAGTGTCATCACATAATTATGACTTATGCCGATGAGGCTTTGCAAGCTGGATGAAGTCAGCTCGCCATAAATTTTTATGATCACTCAGACAATACGAACATTTGCAGGACTGCTGTGGAATTAGAGGAGAAGGGTTTGTGCAGAGGGAGAAAGGAGGAGAGCAGATGAAGGCTAGGAGAGGTAAAATGTGTGTGACATGTTTGAGAACAGCACATTTAGAGTAGGCAAGCACAGCTGCTTGATTGTGTGAGATCAGGTTCTGTGGTCACTGGGCTGCTGGCCTGTCAAAGGGCTAAACACCCGAGTATAGACTGATCCAATGGAAAAACAGCAGCTGACACGTAATGCATGTAGGCCACCTGCTGACCTCATTCTATGAATAATACCTGGACAGAGTGGAAGAAAGATCAGAGGGCCTGTCAAAACCTTAAAAATCCAGTGGAAAATACAGATGGACCACATGTTTGTCCTTTTTCAACAGCTTTAAAATGAAGAAAAAAAAGCTAATTAGGCTTTTATAATTGATCGTTTCAAAAACACAGATTTGGGAGTTTAGAGTGTCAGGGGCTTTAACAAGTTTTTATAAAAATCATTTTAGATTTCTGGGATAATTAGGAAAACATCTCCATAGTATTAAATTACTTTTCTACATTTATTTTAACAAGAAATTGTGCTACTTACAGAAAAAAAATATTTTTTTTAACTTTCAAAGAGTGTTAACCTACACAGAGTAAGAAATGTCGATTAGAAGATGCATGTGGCCAATCAAGAAATGCTACAATTATGAGAAAAAAAAGACAAAACAAGCTTAAGACAGGATGATCTCCACTGCACTTAATATTAATGTTTGTTTGTGACTATCCTGTTTCCTGAGAAGCCAACTCCTGCGGTGGAGCGATTGAATGACAGAGATTACCTGTGTGGAAAGCCCCATGAGACAGCTGATTGATAATGCATGAAAAAATGTTTTTGTTTACCTACAGATTGAGGTTTGAGCAAGGTTTCAGTTTCATGTTTTCCTTTTTCTTCTGAAACCAAACACGGATAGATGGGAGAGCTGGTTCGGAGGTTTGGACTTGGGACTTAATTGTAGCTCCATTTGCACCAGCAGCACCTGCACAACCTGCAGGTCATCCACATCATATTCTTCCTACTGAGGCTGTGTTGTCCTAGAGGGGATGTAACATGAAAACATAATCTCACACCACTACTTTATTCCTTCAGCAGCATTAGATTAGATTGAAACTTCCCTGCACACTTTCCTGGGGCTGTCAAATGAGCTGTCAGTCATGTGTCAGAGTCGGCCCCCACTCATCTGCCCTAATACATCACAGAGCCTTTTATATGGATCAGTATGAGTGGGAATCTCTACACTCATGCCAGCGACTCTGAGGCTGAAACCTGGTGGATGATTGATAACTTCTCGCAGTTGTGCTCATTTGTGTGTTGGGTTGGAGAAAGTCGGCTGGTGAGCACAAACATGTGGACGGGGAAAGCTTCTCAGGTGTCTTAAGCACAGCTACATGCTTTTAATGATACAGTATATCTATGCATAAAAGCAAGAGCTCACTAAATGGTAAGGCTCTTGTGCACTTTTCATTGCTGTCACTATAGAGGACAACTTTTCAAGTATTTTTTTTTGTAGCTCACAAGTGTAAAAGGTAGTTGAAGCACTTCACGAAATAAGCTCACTAAAATAATCTTGAATAAAAACATTTGTAACTTCATCTAATTTTTTTATCTAATTTCTTTTTTTTTATCAAAATGGAAATCATGCATAACTGGATCTTTTTGACAGCAATTTTGACATTTCTGTCACATAATGTTCTAGAAAACAGAAATAAAAATGTTTTCAGTAAAAAACCTTTAAACATCAAATGTTGACTAAAAATTTTTTGAGACCAGGCCAAAACTTTTCAAGTTCAGTTTCAAACTAATCTTTTTTTTTCTGCCGGCCTGTAGTTCAATCCATGAAAAAGAAACAGGGGCAGGTTGGCACAATCTATAAATTACAATTTCACATGTGACAGGGCCTACTAATAGCCTGCAGAGAAGACAAGATTAGAATATACAATACATACCCCACCGACACATGAACTAGAGTCCCCATATAGATTTTTCTTAGCCCAGTACACAATGAACTTTAGATTAATTACAAGCAATGAAACCAGTTGGATCCCAAAGATGACTAAATAAAACAATACCAATGGAACAGCATATCTATGACCTGAGTCCCCCTTCTTACCATTGGTTTTGTTCAGTGCCAACCCTATGAGATTGGCATGGCATCATTATCTAATCAAAATTATAGTCTAACTTGAGGTCAATGTTTGCAGCCTATTTCCTACCCACGTATAGTCCATACCTAAATGCTAGTGGGATAGTAATAATGAATCCGAGAATGTATACTTGATCAGAAAACCTCAAATTGTTGCTCCTACATTCTTGCTCCCATTCCTTCACCTTTTGCATAGTCAACAGTAAGAACACTATCCAGGGCAGGACGTGAGCTCCGGACTGCTGTGCTGAATCCACAAATCCTTCCTAATGGACGTCATTAAGTTGGGGACACGTACATTTATGATGGTGGTGAGCCTCCTGGAGAAGACCTACTAGAACAAATGTTACACAAATGTAACAAAATATGAAGTCCTTCTATATAAAACCCAAAGCAAATAACTGTAAAGACATTTGCTTGTGTCACACAACATACATGCTATTAAATAATGGGCTGTACCTATGAGGTCTGTCATGAATAGGGTAGTGTGCAACCGTATAGTTCTTAGCAACAGATAGAAACTTCAGGTGATCCCTGTGCTAAATAAATTGATGCTAGAAAGCATCCTCCTTCAACTTCCTAGATCCTTTCTGTCGCCGTTAATCGGACAGCAGCTATTATGGCCACTGTGGATACATCTCTACTGTGCCTTAAGTGTCCTTGCTGACTTGAGTTACTCAGAATGAGCCGACAACAGGAAGCTGGATTAGAGGGATGACATGGAGAGGACACACAAAGAGATGAAGAAATCAAGACGATGCTTTATTTTTTTCATTAAAGCATGCAAAAATATTTGTTCCTGCCTAACATGATTTTATAGTTTTTGCTCAATATTGGTTATTATCTCTTTGCTTCATTAAAGCTATAGAGTGTCATTTTCAGCTACATCTAATGGTCAGACTGCAGTGACAGGAACCCCCTAGGTGTAATGGCGATCTCACTAATTTGTCAGCTCTGCTCCGCCGTAACACAAAGATGTCTGCCTCCAGAAATGAGAGACCCACTCCTATGTTAACATAAAGAGCAATTTATAAGGGAATGTAAGGATTAAGATTGAGACTTTTAGTTTGTAGATTATAATAAATAATATACGTATGTATGTATAATATATTACATTTCTCTCAGTACACTGGAGGTTTTTTTACATCTAAATCTATGTTATCACCTGGGAAGGGACAGACAAAATGAAAAGCTGTGATTAAAAAAAGACCAAAATCATTCATAAATGGGCTATCATGGCATGAATATTTGTTTCAAGTCAAAAGCTACTGCTTCAGATGTCTGGTCTGAGATAACCGAGGGGGATCCTGAGTCTGTTTCATCTTGGCATGCGGACCAAGCTAATGGGCACTTGGCACATCGACAACTATCCATCCCAATCTCAGTTTTGCTAATCCAATTGAGGAAACCTACTTGGCATGATGGGGACTCATCTGTCTGTACTGCTCATTAATAAAGCTCCTCAAACGGGCCCATTCACATTCCTTGGGATCAGCTCAAAACTCAAGATTGAATTAGATTTACAGTATAATCACCTTTGAGATGCATAATCGCTGCGCTATCTGGGGCAGCACACAAAAAAACAAGGACATCCTTTATTGAAAAAGAAACACATTTAAAGAATCCTGAGATGTCTACATTTTAAAGCTCTTCTCATCTTCTTGGAATCATTTCCATCGTCCTGCTGCTGCATTTATGTCCAGGGATGATAATGTTTCTAATCTTGTTACGTTGTGCACAGAATTGTCTCCCATGTTAATGATGTACCAGCCCCCTCCATGGTCCACAGAGATGCTTACTTTCAATTTGTGTACTGTCATCTCTGCTCCAAGAAATTGATGTTCCTCCTTCCTTTTAATCAAATCAAATATAAAAAAAATTGGGGGCTGGGGTCTACATAGGTTGAGCAACCAGCACACATCTGCAATCTGGCCTACTCCTGCAAAATCAGGTTTTTCAAATTAATAAGCTGATATTTAAGCAAAAAATAAATAAATATAAAAATTATACCTACAACCTAACAAAAATATTTATTTTTGTCTTTTGTAACTTTGAATTCCACTGAAACTTGACAGTTACATTGATTTTATTCAAAAAGTTATGTGTTTTTCCATGTAAATAGATAAATTAATGAATAACAGTTCCAGGAATCTCATTCAGGTAGGTTTGCCCTAAGGGACATCTGAAGCCTAAAGTCTAAGAAATGAGAAGGTAAAAAAAAAAAAAAAAAAAAAAGATTACCACACGTTAGAAGTCAGATGATTGGATTTCCTGTGTCCTATACGTTGGGCGTTGTAGTTCCTGCAGCTGTGACATTATCAAGGTAACATAACCTGAAGGCTGCAGTGTGGCAGCACAGGCCCTGCAAGGCCTGTCCTGCAGTTCCACATCGCTGCCTGCTTGGCTATTCATCCTGTGGACCCGGTAAATGAAATTATGGGAGGAAGAGCAAAGGACATTCTTCGGGAATTAATCCCATTTATGCCTAAACCCACTTCAGATTTTTATAGTGAGGCCCTTCTCAGACGTAAGGTGCATTTACAATTAGACAAGGCCTTAGGGGGGGATTAAAAAAAAATATTGTCCGCTTGTTTGTTTGTTGACATTTTTTGTAGAAAAAAATCTTATTCTGGGAGAAGAAAAAAAATCAAAGGTTATTTTATACAGACCAACTATCAGGCATAAAAATGTTGTTTTATATCCGTTTACTCTGTTTGTTTAACAGTGAAGTAAAAGTTACTGTTATATAGCAGAACATGCAAATAAAAACAGAATCAGTCAGAATATGACATTTGTGGATCATCTTAATCATTATTGTACATATTTCATATTCATATATATAAATCTTGTCAATTTAAAACATTTTAACCTTTGAAAAAAAAAATCAGCATATTAAGTAGCCTGAAGTTTGTGTCCTCAGAAAATAAAAATATAATAAAATGAACAGAACAGAAAAAACGTTCTTTTGTGATTGAACTCACAATAATATTAGTAAGTCAAATATCAATATTCTTATGCATAACATGGTAATTATTTTCAGTTTCAAACGTCACATTTACTAATAAAGCCTAACTTTGTTAATTTAAAGATAAAATCTATGTACGGAACTCCGATCGATATGAAATAATCTTTTTTTCTTTATTTTTTATTCTGCAAGAGACCTGGTTTTGAATCCCCATTTCGAGAGTAAATCTTTCAATAACGTTTGTAAAAAGAAATTAAACGAATAAAACAGGTTTAACCTCAAATTTCGAACACCCTAATAAGAGTTATATTGAAACTCAACTCTAAACTAGACGAATGTGTTAATTCTCATGTTTTACTGCCTTGCATGTGTTTATTTCGAACAGCGGAGTGACAGTGGAAGCACCTGACACCAATTAGCGCAGTCAGTAAGCTCGATGCTCTGCAGCTAAACACTGCCCCCTAGTGAGAATATTTGAACATAACAGTTGACACGGATGTCTTGCAGGTTTAATTCACTCAGAACTATCAAACACATGGTGGATCTAATACAACTATATTATTATTATTATTACTATTATTATTATTATTATATGTAAGTTTGTGGTTGTTTTATATATAAATATATATATAATGTAATATATGTATAATGTATTATATATATA
>JAUZNJ010032889.1:0-13448 GCA_034780135.1 Jordanella pulchra
TGAGATTACAAACACCCATATTCAATAAACGTTGGAGACCTGTCGTTCCACTAATTATGCAATAAGGTTTTTTTTTTCGTTGTTGTTTTGTCTTTTCTCACACTCTGGTAATCACCCTGTGTTTGTGTTTGGTAGTTTTTTTATGTTTAAAATATAGAAATACACATGTACACTCGTACCACACTATTATTTCTGAAAAAATAATAAAAATTTTGTTCAAAAAAAATGAAAAATCCTCTCTGTGTTCATATAGTGTTATATATTTGCTTAGCAGACAGTAAAAAATATATTTTTTTTAATTCATATTTTCAAATGTTTTTGTGTTAGTTGAAATTAAATCATACTTTCACAGACACAAAGCACCAAACTGCACATGTGAAACCAGTTTCATTTCTCTAAGTTACCTGTCTGATAACCACAGGTAAACCAGAGCTCCCTCGTCAGCCTGGCTCTTCTGCTTTTTACGAGTCCGAGTCGCCCCCACCAGCTCAGACACCAGATGGCGCCAATGTGACCGAATCAGAATCTCCTGAGGGCAGCGACGCTAACCCTAGCAACTTCTTTCAGACACTAGATTGGGAAGGTAAATGATCTTTTTAATATTCTTTTTAAAATTCTCTAAAGTTGTAGCTACTAATATTTATATAGTAATAGTTTGAATTAGTTGTATTTTAAAGAAGAGCTTTGAGCTTTTCGGTCTTTATCTAAATCATTAAACATTTTTTTGGTGTTTTATTACCAAAACTTTTCCCTAAATACAAAGTATCTTAACAGCTAAAGCTTATTACATTTGTTGTGATTATTATTTTTTTTTGCATTATAAACGTAGATACTCAGAGTCCTCGCGATGCTACAGACAGCATAGGAGGAGGATCCATGAATGATCAGGAGGATCTCAGTGATCAATCAGAGGGAGAGTCTTACTCTGCTCCCAGTGGGGAAGCTTTATCACTCGATCACAGCGAACAACTGTTAGATGCTGATTTTCAGGTGGGTCAAATATAATAACTATTATAATAAGCTTTATGTTGATGTAGACAATTAACAGGACAATTCATTTTATTTCCTTGTTTCCACCAGACACCCTCCGCTGCACCCCAGGAATCTACTCATGGCGACACAGCTGACCTCCTTGGCTTGAATTCGGAGCCTGAACCACCTGACATGTCTTCAGTTTCCTCTGGTGCTTCTAATCAAGTGGGACAGGCAGGATTGAAAGCTGCCTCCAGCAACAGCGATCTTCTCAACGATTTGTTTGCACCTCCTGCTGGTCAGACAGGAACAGTGCAGGAAGATTTGTTCTTCAGTGAGCCCACCAGTGGAGCCACACCTGAAACGAAACGTGAGGAGTGGGACTTCACACATATTCTGGAAGTGTTTATCTGTGATATAAATGTAACGTGTGATTCTTAATGTGCTGTAGCCATGGGCGACCTGTTTGACCCGTTCGGGATGGGATCCGGCTCCGCTGTTGGTTCCAGCATCGGCTCTTCTCGCCAAGCTTCAGGGCCTGACCTGTTTGGGGACTTGTTGGGCTCTGATAGTTCAACGACCAGCGGGTTCAGCTCTGCTAATAGTACCACCACGCCTGCGTCCAACACCAGCCTTTTTAACCTTAGTAAGTCCCCAGTCAGCTGTCTTACCGCCTTTTTAAAAGATTGAAATACCATTTTGTCACTTGGGGCTCTTTGTCTTCACAGACAGGATAGCAAAAGATGTCCCTAAGATGACGTCCTCGGCCAGCCAGCCGGACCTGCTGAGCGGGTGGGACAGCTGGGCTGCTCGGACCACAGCCGGCCTCAGTAACACCACCAACAAACCCAGTTTTACAAACACAGGTGGGTTAAGGAATATCTCTCAGTAAATTGTACTTTTGCTAACGTATGAGTTTTGTGTGCACTTTGACCTCCTGTATTCTCTGTGTGTTTGCAGCCACCGGAGCGTCATCCATGTCGAAGGCCAAGTCTCAGACGTTCGATCCTTTTGCAGACCTTGGAACCCTGGGCTCCAATTTACCAGGTGCGTTTCTTGCTGCATGTTGATTTATAAGCAGTGATCATTTAAAAGCATCCATTTGAATTGTTTAAATTAGTAGAGAAAGTGTAATTGTTTGTTTTTTTTTTATTGTAGGCTCTTCAAGCAGTAACTTTTCAGGGGCTTCGTTTAGCACAAAGACTCCATCTTCCTCCAACCCTTCCTCAAAGCCTCAAAGCCAGGCCTGGCAGTCTGGACGTCCAACATCAGCTCAGACCAAACCTTGGATGTCTGGACCTGGATCAACACCTAAAGGAGCTTCAGCATCTCAGCCTGCAGGCACACAGCCCTCTAAACCAAACTACAACCTTAATTTCACTAGTGTCATCGGCGGGAGGGAAGAGAGAGGAGTCCGTGGGCCTGGATTTGGTAAGACAATCTTAAATGTGGAAAAAGCATTTTAGTTTTTTTTATTATTATTATTCAAAATACTTTGCTTTGAGTCGGTTTCACATCTAAACCTTTGTCATTGTTTTACCTTAGGCCCCAAACCAAAGGTGAAGGAGGATGATTTTGAGGAGCTCCTGTCCACTCAGGGTTTTGCATCCAAGCCTGATAAGAGAGGACCGAGGACCATTGCTGAAATGAGGAAGCAGGAGATTGCAAAGGACATGGATCCCCTTAAGTTACAGGTACCAAAGACGTGACCCTCAGAAACATACACGGTGTTTATTTTTATAACATATACAAAAAATACAGCTCAAATCAAAGCTTACAAAGTATTCCCCAACCTTTCTATTCATTAACAATTTGTCACATTAGAGCCAAACAAGTTCCGATGGATGTGAAGTTAATCGTAATGAATCTTTGCTTGTCCTCCTTTTAGTTGCTGGTAAATCTCTACCAGCTTTGTACGTCTATAGAAATATGTCTTTGGCCCATTTTTCTTAGATAAGATTAGATAAGATGGTTGGCGCATAACATGAATCTTATTGATTTCTGTTCACTAAACTTCTTTTTTAAAAAAAGCCTCTGTGGCTTTGCCTGAACAGCAGGATTTACACTTAGTTTCACTATTTATTGATTTAATGACTTCATTGTTTGTTATATGAAATATTAAAGCTAGAGGGGTAAGAGGACTTTTAGACAACACTGACTGTACGCATCCTTTTATAGGGAATACAATTACACAGTTTTATTTCTTTGTTGCTATTTAGCTTCTGGAGTGGATCGAGGGGAAGGAGCGGAACATCAGAGCACTGCTTTCGACTCTGCATACAGTTTTGTGGGAGGGGGAAACTCGCTGGAAGCCCGTGGGCATGGCTGACCTTGTGACACCCGACCAGGTGAAGAAATACTACAGGAAGGCAGCGTTGGTCGTCCATCCGGATAAGGTACAGCTTCACAGTCCTGCATGTCTTAGAATCCAGCGCTCAGATCTTCAGTTGTTAATGCTGTGTTTCTGTTCATGCAGGCTACAGGTCAGCCTTACGAACAGTATGCTAAGATGATCTTCATGGAGCTGAACGACGCCTGGTCAGAGTTTGAAAACCAAGGATCTAAAGCTCTCTTCTAAAACCCTGACCTGGACCACTACCAAACCAGACTCCATTGGACTGGATTTGGCCCAACCAAACAAATGTTTGAGTGGGCCAGAATAGACAGGGCTGAGCCCACATTGGGCCATTAAGGCCACTGAGCCTCTGAGAGGTGTCCTCTCTACAACTTCCCTCTTTACTCTCTGGTGTTTCCACAGCTTTAGGAGAAGACCTCACCTCTTGTCTCACTGTACTGAAAATATTCTGACTCCTGTTGTTGCAGAGTTTAATGAACATTGCAGGGTTTTTTAAGCTCTGCCTCCCTGTGTGACTGCCTGAGTGGTGCTGCAGACATTTGGAGGGAGGAGTAGATAGAAATTAGGCTTAAAAAAAAGTAGACAGGGCTCATTTGAGGGATTAACACTTGAGGGAAAAAAAGTTTCTTTCTGTCCAAATAAAACAGTGCTTTGTACATTTTCAGCCAGTTTCATATTTCTCTGGCAAATTAAGGTGATTATGGCTTGTAATTGTACAGGTTGGCAGTCAAAGTGTAAGTTTACAAAATACCATTTATGTTTAGACTTGCTGCCTCAGATAATGGAAATTATGCCAAACACGGACATTAATTGAGAAAACCGAAAAAGATGAAATAAAACTTTGATTTTTTTCTTTTCTTTTTGCTGCTCTGTTTTATGTCACAACATGAATTTTCTTAAGCTGCAAAGTCAGACAATTGACCTGCTGAACACTAAATGTGCTGCTTTACACCCGATAGAGAAAGGATTCAAATATGTGCAGCATTCAAACATGTTTTGGATTTTCTGCATATAAATCCAGTCAGGCAGTCTGAGTTATTTGAAGTGCTCTTTGAATTCCACCTTATCAGTGTACTACACTGTGTAGCATAATGCATGGCCTCCTACACCAAACCTCTCAGCAACAAGAACAACAGGTGGATGAGTGAATCCAAACCAGTGACATCTGAACGAGCTGTTCTTCATTTTTTTAATTATTGAAGTGCTCTTTTTTTTTGTAGCAAAAACTGGAAAGTTGGTGCCAGTATGATTGTACTTAGTGACAGATTTTAAGCTTCTTTATCATCATCCTCCATGTTGTTATGAACCAGACTGTTTTCCATCCTTTAAGCTCCACCCAACTTTAGCACGATGTTAGTAAAGGATCAAGAGTTAAAACTGATGGTCCGTTTTGTTTTGATGGCCGGGGGGGGGCTCACTCTGTATTAAACTGTCAGAATATATCTTCTGTGTCAAGCTGGACTATGTGTTTTTTTTTTTTTTTTCTGCGTGGTGACAAATAATACAGCTTTATTGGGCATCTGGCTCTGTTGCTGATGATCGTTTTTTCCGTACGTTAAATCTTTCCAACTCTGCTTCCATTTACATTTTACCTCATGGACCAATCAGATATACTTTTTTCTTATTTATTATAGCGTTTTATGAAAGATGTGTTCACATATATTATTGGCAGAAGTGGTGAAAGTCACTTTTCTTATTGAAAGGTTTGGGACACAAATGGGACCGTTGTTAATTGATCACAGTGAGCCGCCGCTATTATCATTCCAAAGCATCACGTGTCAATATGAATGTGCTTTTATAAATGTATATCCTGTCTGTTGCTTCTCTGGGTGTTCAGTCCTTTTATGTCACAAATTACTTATGTTTTTTTTTTTGTTCCCTTTAAGTTCAGAGGTTAAAGTGTTGCTTCCATTTTAGTTTTCGAATGTTCTGTAAAAATTGGTAAATAAAATCCGTACAGAAGGAGTCGGCAAACCTAAATAAAACGGAAACTAGATTTGTTTTGTTTTTCTTTTTGCAGTCTGAACATATGAAGTATAAGTATGGCAAAAAAAAAAAAACCCCGAAACACTTGACAGTGTTTACAAAACCAAATTCAATCATGCTGATATGAATGTAAATTTATTAATGTAAAAAGTCATTAAAAAATCTTTTGATCTGGAATATTCCTGTGTTTTTATTTCTATTGTAAAGATGCTTTGAAATTCACCTCCCAAAAAATTAGGATAAAATCTGTAAATTACCGTGATGTACAGTTGAAACCAGAAGTTTACTACATGACAAGAAATATAAACTCTATTTCTTGCATATAATTGAGCAGATGAACACGGCACTTTCAGGGATTGGGAAATTGCACCCCAGGATGAACTAGACTTATGCAAGTAAATAAATCTCTCGAGATCATGGCTGGATTCGTTTGAGCTTCCTTATTAAGTTACACAAAGAGTAAATGTGTTAAGTGTGTCTTTTAAAGGTGTCTCATCTATTAGATGCTTCCAAAGACAAATCATTTCATTGCTCTCGATTTTCTTTAAAGGCAGAATGATCTCAGTTTATTAAAACATCTGAATATAAAGCAAGTAAAAATTGTCAAATTAATATTCTAAATATTCTGGCATTTAGCTTATAGAAAAGTTGTTTGGATTTTGTAAAATGTATCTTTTTTTATTGTGCGCGTAAACTTCCAGTATCAGCCGTAGGCTGACTTTCTAGTAACCATGGAGTATCAGCATCATTAGCTAAAATGGTCAATATTTTAGGTTTGCATCATTTTTTTTGTTGTTGTTTTAAATAACTTAAAGGTTGTTTTCATTTCTTTTCTTAGTTGGGGATAAACATGGTTTTCACCAAGGAGCAATGTTTTCCTTGTAGGTATCATATCAGCCATATTTTGGTGACTGCTGTTTGAAAAAAATTTATTGAAGGAATATAGAGCCAAGTAGTTAAACTACAGTTACTTTTACAACTGCAAAATTGCCTTCCAATTCTAACACCAGTATTTCATCAGGATACTGACTGAAAAATCTATTCATAAAAACTTCAATACAACTAAATAACTGCTTTAAATAATTGTAGTTTAATCTTATTGTGTATATGTGAAATCTCAATGTGCACTTTGGCTTTCTGTCAAAGTCCAAAAACATGACAGTTAATTGATTCCTCTCGGTTGAAGTTAGGAAGGAGTGTGGGTATCGTTATTTGTCCGGTATGTCACTACTGTACTTTGCGATTAATCAGCCCACTGTCCAGGGTAACCAATATCCTGGCTTTTATCAAATGATAGCTATAGAGGTTCATCATCCACCTACAGCAATAGATGGAAGTTAATGATCTAACCACAAAACAGCCCGATGTATGTTTACGTTTTTGAATACTGAGACCTGCTTTGCTTAGGTTAGTGGTTCCCAAATTATCTTAATGGGCAGCCCTTTACTTATCAGGAGAGTTTGATGCCCCCACCACAAAGTCTGACCAACCTTTTTAGTAGCTGAACAAAGAAATGTCAACTGCTATAAATTAATTTTGCAATAAAGTACTCTAAAATATCAATTAAAACACAAAACTACCACCTTCAAAGTGCAATTACTTTAAGTTTAACTGCTTACTTTGTAATAGAATTCAACATAGCTATTAATAACTCCAAATGCCCCACAGAGACTTGTCCCCCACTATGGGATTGACTTGGTCAGGTTGAGCTAGGAAGCCAAAAATGTTTCACTGAGTTATGATTTTATTTCACATGTCAAGATAATCCATCAATAACTCAAACACACCAAGTTCAACACAGGTGGATATGCAACACAAAATGAATTTGAAAAAAAAGATGGGAATAGAAATAGAAAAAAAGGCCTTTTCAGAATAGTTTTATCATCACGCTAACCTTAACAAAGGACACTGAACACTGGGGGGCAGAAAAAGGAGGATTTACGGTTTATTTATTTCTTTTTTTAAGTGAAGTTCTCTTAAAGGTTATAAACAGAATCTGTAGTAAGTAACTCTTGGCATCTTCATTTAGCACAAATCTAGATTGTCTTTTTCTGGAGGTTAGTCTGATAGTGGAGAAGGGGAAGGAATACTGTCACCATCTTGGTTCATCCAAACATTATCCTATAAACCTTTAACCCATCAATATATTTAGCTTTTGATATTGAATCATAACTGGGTGGTTTTTGTTTGCATGAATTTGTGGTAAAGAGCAGTGAGTCGAAAAGGATTTATTTGTGCTTAGTTTAACTGCTACAGTTTCATTAGCACTAGCAACTCAGATCAGTGATAACCTCCAGAGTCCCTTTTTCTATCACACAGTGCCTACCGAGGACTGTCAGGTATGAAATCATGACTGAAACCAAAATGTTAAACATCTCCATTCCAGTCATAGCACAAACCTCTAAAAGTTGCACTAAACCAATGATCAGCTTTGATTTTAAACCCTATCAGGAAATTACCCTGCTTTAAAATGGTTAATGTTTTCTATCAGACAACAACCCTTTACTATTGCAAAAGTGGGGGAATTTAGATTCAGTAGCAAGAAAAGAGAATCGTTTTTACAATACCAGAAGAGCTGTCCAGTTATCAGAAAATTAATTTTAAGATCAAATGAAATATGCAACAACAAAATAATATCTACAACTAAAAAAAATGTAAAAGCAGTCTAATAAATAGCAGGTTTGTTAAAGATCAGTAAAGGCACTGGGAGAATAGATCAGCGGTAATCTATAAAGTGCTCCTCAGTGCAGCAGTTTTTCACTCAAGGAGCAACAGTATCTAGCTCTGCAGTAGCTTCATGCATTGGGTGAGAGTCAACGTCTAACAGTTATGTCATTTTTTTTTCATAGCCCTTTTACAATGATGACATGCCAGGTATGTTTTTAAAAATAAATTCTTTGATATTTTCAAGATGGGGTCATTTAGGACATTAAAGGTCAGCTTTGGTCTTGGTATTAGTTTCAGGCCTGAAGACAAGATTTCCTGGATGCCAAGAGCAATACCTAGCTTACTGCAGGTAAATGATTAGCTTGTTTTAACTTTTTTGATAGTACTTCACTTAAAAAAAAAGAAAAACAAACTGTCGTTTAATCTTATCTTAGTGTTGTACCTGTTATAAAGAGAGTGGTGAGCTAAATATGTAACGTTCAAACAAATGGCGAAAAATAAGACGAAGCATCTCTGAATAACAGACAAAAACCTAATTTAAACTACAGACCCATTTTCCAGAGTTTTAAGTCTACTAAAAAGCATTTTGTGTGCTCTTTGGAGGCAGCTATTCTGAGAAGATAAAATAAGATTTCTGTTGTTCCTGAACTACAATAATCAAAATTGTTGGATATGGGGTTTATTGTGTAGGAAAGTATTAAAAAGAGCCAAAAAAAAAGGCTTGTTTTCAAGTCTGAGCTGCTGCCGTGAGAGCAGCCGTTTCTTCTTTTTCACATCTGGTTTGATGTTCCAGCAGAGCAGAGAACAGGAAAAGGCACTTCAAAGTGTGGATGCCCACTTCGATTTCCTGCTGTTTTGCCCTAAGCATTGAAAAAATGAAAAGGTCTGGTAAATTCCCTGGGAAGCTTTGAGTTCTTCAACAAGAACCTGAAAGACAAAAATGTTACAGGAGCATCATTATTAGTGAATACCTGCAAATAAAACAATAAAATGTTTGAAAAGACTTATTTCATACTTTGAGTGTCTTACACATAGAAAAGGGTCTCTTGAGCTGAGGTTCGTGGCTCTAACCCTCAATGGAGACCTCAGGAACAACGTTTCCATTCTGTGACATTTCCACAGAATGATCCTGAACCACAAAAATAAGTTAAGTGATATATAAACACAACTATAAAACCTTAATATTAAAATTTCTCAGAATGAAACATTATATTAGTTTAAAAACAATATTTTATATTAGTTATATAGCTGTATATAGTATTTATGTAGTTTATATTATTATTGGATTTGTCAACAACATTTTTTTTTATTTTATTTCTGCTGTTGGTCATGATAATTAGTTTTTTTTCCTTTCTATTTTTGGAAAAAAATAACCATCCGGGTTTCATAAAGTAAAAAAGGTACATTTTAAGGATAATTTAGAATATTTTTCGTTAAGAAAAATTAATTTACCACTGCACCGAATTGCTCAGCCTCTACAGGAAGCTGCATCTGACATGGGAGGTCTCCTGATTTCGCATCGTCTGTCAACACATCCAAACACGTCTGTTCTGTGGCATTCTGGAAAAAGAAAAAAAATATTAGGTCAGAGAACAGTAAAAACTGAACTTTTTTCCTGCGTTTCTGTCAGTGTTAAATGTTTCAGGTCTTAAAATGAATTTAAATTTCAGGCAAAGGCAAAGCGAAGCAGGGACACAAAGCTTTTTCTGAATAATAGGAAAAGGCAACCTGACCAAATGCAAAACAGCAATTGTTTCCTAAAGCTATGGGGGCAAAACACCTATTAGGAATTATAATAATTTGCATAATTATTAATATATAATATAATTATAAGTTGAAGACATTAATTAATTAAGTTGGGGAAACGTAATTCTATTACTTGCTTCCAATTAAAGTGATTCATTTAAATTGGAGCTGCATTTTCTTTTTAGATTGCACTTCTAAAACCTTCTTGTTGTTTTTTGAGCTGGACTCTCTAGTGGAATTTAGATCGTCCTCCAGAATGTTTTTTCTTCTTTCTGTGTTTTTCACCTTAAAAACGCGCTATTGAGCATTTAGCCCTAACCTCTTTGTTATGATTTTAAGACACGTTTGGCCCTTTATGATCTTAAGATGTTGTTTTGAGTCATTTTATGACTTTCTGGATCAGTCACTGATGAACTCTTCAAACCATTTTGGTCAGAGAACAACTCGTGGGAAGGTTCATAAGGAAAGGTTTCATGTAGGGCTGAGCAATTCCTTGATAAAAAAAAAACAAACTAATCCACTTAGGCTTCCATAGATCAGAGTGACATCACTTCATCACTTTCTGGTCTCACATGTGTACTTATTACTGATAAAATAGCTCTCTGTGTGAAACCACTGGCAGGAAACATTTAGTTTTCTTGTATTTTCATTGTTTCCTGTGAAAAATGATTATTTTACAAGCATGTTTCACAGCTTGAATTTTGTTGCCCTTTAAATTAAGGCCATGGTTGAAAACAAAGCACGTTTTTGAAAGCGATATGTCATTTTTTTTTTAAAAAAAACCTAAGTGAGAAAAAAAAATCGACTAATCAGCTTTGTTAAGAAAAAATTGGGAATAAGATTTTTGATAAGGTTTGTTAAAGTCATAAAGCCCTAGAAACTGTTTTGTTACCAGGTATAAGACTGATACATGATCGTGACTTTTCTTGCCTGAGAATATGAAGTGTAAGAGACGGCTTTAGTTTTCTTTTTCATTTGGGCATGTTTTTTAAACCAGAAATGTCCACTAGAGCACGCTCTCCACAAAGTTCTGTAACCCTTTTTCAGTTTTTCACCAAAAGAAGCAAATTTCAACAATCAGGGAATCACCTGCAGACGGTCAGTAAATGTTGCTGCTTGTGTAGCTTTTTACCTTTTGTGTAAGAAACTCGGAAACACTGGTTAACTGGTCGCTACAAACCGCTAATGTTGATAACACTACATCAACAAGAACAAGCATAGAAACAGGTAACATTATTGTGCATACCCTCACTAGAAAAAAAGGAATGAAAATTGGTCTAAATTTTTTTTTTCCTCATAACAATTCTTAACCATGACTCTAAACAATTTCTAAAGGATTTTCTAAGTCAAATACCAGCCTATGACTCCTTTAAATGCGGCCATGATTTTTGCCCTCCTTTATGTTGACAGGCAGGTTCTGTTTGTCATTCTCTAAAGCCAAAAGTCTGCTATTAATCAGTCCTCTGTGCAGCAAGTAAACATTATTATTCACACAAAACTCATTATCTAACAAAGAAGGGAAATGATATTTGTGATCAGTTTAGCCTAGTTAATTTAAATGTTTAATTTTGATTCTTAGAAATGAAATCCTCATTTGTATTTGCTCAGGTCATCTATCGCTAAAGTTAAAAAGTTTAATGATCTGAAATGTTTTGATGTGACAAAAAGAAACAACAGAAGAAATCAGTAGTGTCATATGAAGTGTAAAAAAATATATTTTTTTTATTAAAGATCACACAAACTATATGTACAAGTTAAAGAACTCACCTCCTCTGTAGGAGCAACAGGACCGTCTGCATCTGCAGCATCAGTGGATTTTGTTTGGGGGGTAAATGTGTCTCCTGTTCTCTCAGTTTCCTGAATGTCAATAAAAAGGAAATGCCTTGGAGAAGCAACTTATGAATAAACACATAAAACAGTTTTATGACAGAATTCTAGGGGTTAACTTTAGTAATATTGACTAGAAACACTTTTTGCTCTGTTTTTTATTTTTTTTTGTTTGTTTGTTGATTTAGTTTCGTTTGTTTTTGTTAACATTTTTAATCAAACCGTGAATTAAAAGCATTAATACCCCCAAGAACTAGACCATGAATGGCTGGGATGCAAGAACTGTATGAAACTGTAAAAAAGGATAAACCACTAAAAGTTTAGCTGTAAATCTTTCAGCAGTTTATGCCAACATATTGGTATAAATGACTACAAAACTATTTCAGAGAATGTTAACTAAAAGTACAAGAGAGTAGCTAAAAACTAACAGTTTTGATGATTTTTTCTATGACTACCGCTTAACAGTGATATCAATGTACTGTTAAGTGAAACTTTAAAACCATCCAAAGAAACCAAACAAACAAAAAGAGCTAAAACTGTCTATCCATCAGTTAGAGGGGTGGATTTTTTACTTGAGATTATAAGAAAAGAAAGTCAATATAAAGAATATAAGGAAGTGTCTGAATGATCTGATATGGTTTGTGTTTGACACCGATTTAGCTAAAAGATTTAATTTTAGTTGAAAAGCAGATTTTCTTATTGAATCTATCAAAGAAGAAAGAACATAAAGGATGATGTTATTCCTTAACAAGCATAAAATGAAAATGGGTTTGTAGAAATGTCACCTGCTGGACAAGTGTGGAGGCTGAAACAGCATCCTTTACTGCAGAGACAGATTCAGTGAAAAAAGACTCACGAACCGGTAGGTCAGCAGCTCCCTAAGTGACAGAGTGAGAGCGTCAGAAGAGACTGTTTCTGGTCTTTAGGACTGTGAATAATTACAAAGCAGTTTACTGTGATGGTATTGGATATCAAAAAGCATACAGCAAAAATTAGACAAAGTTTTTAAGGATCTAAAACTTGCTAGCTAAAGTAGATAACAGACAGCACAAAAACAAAGCAAAGCAGCATTCTCAAGATTCTGCTTTTCCTCTTGTACAGTTTTCTTGACCAGCAAAGAGATAAGAATATCTGACAACCTTTAGTGCTTCATTTCTACAGTTTCTCTGAAACTGTCTTCTCACAACAGCTATTTTCACTTTGGTCATTAAGGTAATTTGAGCCAAATGTATATTTTTGCAGAGTAATCAACTGTATTACTTTAATCAGCTTTAGTTAACTAAATCATATTAGACTAAAAATTACATTTTTAGACCCGCTTTTAAGTCATATTCTGAAGTCCTTACATTGACTCCCTGTAGCTCAGAGAATAGAGACTAAAATCCTTCTGTTGGTCTATTAATCACTAAATAGATCAGCAAATAACAGATTTGTTGTCAGTGTATCAACCTCCCAGACCACTCAGGTCTTCTAGTCCAAGCCTACTATGTACCAGAACCAGAACCAAACATAAAGAAGAAACATTCAGTTCATATGCTCCACTTATCTGGAACAAACTCCCAGAAGACTGTAAAACTGCTGAAAGCCTGAGTTCCTTCAAGTCAAAGTTAAAAACCCATTTGTTTAGAAATGCCTTTGACTGTTGAAGTTAAACTGTTAACTGAAGTATTATTAGTTTAAGGTTGTGGTCCAACTGTTTTATTTCCTTTACTATCTGCTTTTATCATGTTTTTATCTTTACTTGCTTTTAATTCTGCTTTTATTACCTCCACCAAGGCAGTTATGTTTTTAGACCAGTTTGTGTGTGTGTGTGTGTGTGTGTGTGTGTGTGTGTGTGTGTGTGTGTGTGTGTGTGTGTGTGTTTGTCTGTCTGTGTAAAATATAACTAGAATAG